>CM067345.1:1407757-1425257 GCA_034190875.2 Urechis unicinctus
GGCTAGAGCACAACTTACTAAAAGTACTGGATATAAAATAATATAGTGAATTATAAATGTCAAAACATATCACTATTATATGTACTTGCCTGTTGTTATATTTTAGTTCGGGACGTACGCACGCAAGCACGTACACTCACACACACGCACGCACGTACACACACGCACGCAAGCACGGACGGACGCAGCTGTATGAACTGTTCGATCCAATTGCCTGGACATGCAGAATTCCGTCCCGCTGATACAGCGCTTTACTCATAAAATACGATTTAGGAATAAAAGACAAAAATGAAGGCTATGTAATTATGAATGATTTAATTTTACCCCCAACTGAAAAAACAGGGTCAATCTAAATAGCTTATGCATTTTTCATATGCAACAAATATTGATAGTATGTTTGGAAATTTATCCTGTTGTTCAACTAACTTAGACGAAATGTTGATGAGAATTGCTTGCACTAATAATGATATAATGAAGAATAATACGCATAAAGTCTTACAATATAAAACCGTGATGTTATCTTATAACAAGTATGTTTTGGAGCGTAATTACAATGTATGCTGTCACTTGTTATGTACATCATCTTGCGCTATTCAATAAATAAGTTCTGCAAAGACTTAAAGTAAAAAAGCTCTTGTCTGTAATTCAGAACAAGCGCTGTTGCATCCATAATTGTTACGCTTAATATTGAATATCGCTAACCCTTATATTGCTAGATTAGCATTTCATCATGCCGTGTATTCCCCATCGTCCAAGTGCATGGTACCATCAGCGTCCATGTAACATCGGTACCATCAGCGCCATTACCTACACACGAGCAGTTCGCAGCATCGCAGTTAATACATGATGCTAATAAAGGTTGATGATAGATTACATGGCTAATATCAGGACATGAATTTGTCCGTTGTTATAATAGTTATATGCTGCCTTCGGGAAACTTATAAGTGAACGCTAGAGCACATGGAAGGCAAATTATATAGGCAATGAACCACGGTATCGGACATGGGTTTAGTGATATCAATATGGTTGCATTTGTATGCATTCATTGTACAATTGGTATTCTGACGTGTGTTACATTACATACCCGATATGAAGTCTATTTACTGTACGATAAAAGTGAGCCTATGCAGAATATGATAATACCATTGATAATATATTTGAAGCAGTTAAAATTATATGAACAATATCAGAGTACGGATTGCGCAAGGCAAGATTAGGTATAAACATAAGTCCTACTTACTTTGTTCCTTTGATGGGTGCCAGAAAACGGAGGTGCTATGCTAAAGGGTAACCAATAATGCGTTACCCCGTAATTTTAGTTATAAAAGCTAAGACTTTTGCTTATCTTTCTTGTTCAGCTGGCAGATGTCATGCGATTGTTGACACAGACAATATTTACTGTATCTGTAATCATAATGTACTATAGGTAGTCATTAATAATCCACAGAGGTTTGCTTGCCAGCCCGTGGTGGTTTAAAGGAAAGCAGCTCAATGATTCATTTATCCTCAAGTGTACAATAAATGTTATCGGCACAGATTTGCGTTGTGGTGCGTGCTATGGCTTCTATGGATAGATTAAGAAGCAATCCAACGGACAATTGATATGTCATAATATTTGTGGACTGCCAATATGAACAATGTAGTATAAGGCTAAAGAACGCGCACAGAACAACTTGAGTGTGCAGATTGATGACAAGCCGTGACGTACCAACGAACAATCCTCTGAAATGAAATCATACTACAAGATCAAAACCTAGTCTCTAATAACAGATCGAAGACAAAGACATTCTGACGATATTCTGACGATATTCACTTGGTGGGTGGCAATCCACAACTTAGCAATGCTAAGCATTGCAAATTACTGTGCTACATTTAGGTCGGTATGTGTCATTGCTCTATGTTTAACAGCCTGTAAAATACACAGGGACAAGCGAAGGTAATTCATTGTGGTTGGCTATCGGGATTGTTTTGACATCGTAAACAGGTAACACGCACGTGATGTGCTAATGCAGATAGTATCATGGGGATCCCTTCAATATCGCCGGCATAATTTAGTTACCTGTAGCATTTTAATATGCAAGACCGTGATATATGATGAATTTGGCGAAGGTCTATTTGACATGCAATTACAGAAGTAACGACTATCACCATTCGTGATTATAAGACTAAACTTTAAGTACTAGTTCTGGTTGAGAAGATTGGTAGGTAACTCAATCAGCGGTAAGTTTACCAATGATTACTGTCTTAAGTTGATTGAATTTGCAGACACATCGATGAAAATTGATGTTATCCTTGCAGCCACATCCGACTTGAGTATATACGTGCTCAATGTTATGATGCTGGTTTGCGCAAACTGGTATGTCACTAGTCCGACACATAACTGACATTGATGACTATGCAAATTTACTGAACTTGTTTATGTCAAGATATACTGAGCAGTGTATTTGCGAGCTTCCTACAAACTTACCAACCTGCATAGAGCAGGTTTGGCAAGTTAAGCTCCAGGTCTATAATCACCATTTTGAGATTAATAGATTTAGTTCAAATGATCCGATTGTTGTATCCGGAACACTTAGATTATATTGTGCACTTATGGTCCCCGTGCAATTCAGCAGAAGCGAATTGGAGCAAGGTATCACTATTCAGGATGATGGACCGTGATTGTAGTCATCAAACTGTCAATCTGATGCCATCATTCTGATGCCATCATTCTGATGCCATCATTCTGATGCCATCATTCTGATGCCATTCTCACACAAGAGATAGCAAGCTCTGGTCCTGCACTGTTTCGCTTTTGCTTGTGCCTTCTATGTTATATTGTGACAAACATTATATCAATTAAACGTGATTTCTTGGATGGCCACACTCCCACTATTACAACTACAACAAAGGCAAATGTAAGTTACACTGAGAGTACCGGTCGTACCAGCATGTCGGAACGAGGCGTCATCATAGTTATCCTACTTCAATACAACCGCTGGTGGATATTGATCACAGCGGTGTGAAACATCGAAAGCGTAAATATATCACTCTTTGCAACTAACCAAACACACCGTGGTGTTGTCTAGGGACCGCTGCCATACCTTTGGATACATAATGCGCTTTGGTCGGTACAAAATGTGTATATGCCTTAGATACGCATAGTAAAAATGAAGGGCCCATTGCGGCGTTTCATCGAGGTCGAGTTGGCAACAAATTCAAATTACGACACCTGGCATTCAACAAATGAAATATTTCTTGTGCGTAGTTTGCATTTGCGCCAATCCTCATTGAGTACAAAGTTGTCATAAATATATCCCAAATACTCTTATAGTTGTTCATGCTGTAAGCTTCTGCTGCTCAGAGTTTGGGAGGTGAACCGGATGTGACATTGGCAATGCAATATTCGGTGTTAAGAAATGTTTGCAGTGGGAATGAATAAGTCAAATGAGCGAACCACTGTTAGGTTGGGCGTTATCGGCATTGTTTAGTCTCACGTTGACTCTTTTATTACACTTATTAAACATCATTCTTTCGGTAAGAACCATGCTTACCATGTGCTGTGCGGGCAATCATGGGTATCCCACAGACTATTGGTTGCCGGTTGTTTATGTTGCCTGTCTACAATAGGATTTTTCAAAACCTATAGTATGTGACCTTTCCCACAGTAAAATATTTCAAAGTTACCTGCGTCAAATTCAGAAAATGTAGCAAATCGGAATCAAAGCAGTGTTAACGCTCGCAGATCGACATTGTCGTTATCAAATCCAAATAAATGGCGGTCATTTTTGTTGTAAGTATTTCTAATTTTTCTTTGTTCTTTGTGATTTAAATCGACATCGGCCTAGAATCGTACGGATCCGAAAAAAAGCTTCTAATGGAATTCTCGTTGTGTGTAGGTAACTTCGAGGTAGGGAAACACCTCTTGCTTCCGACCGGACCCACAGATCACACCAGGAATCAAAGAGCCATACTCAACGCCAGTGTTCTATGTCGAACGGTACATGAACTTCCCTCGCGCCTAGCTATATTGATAACACAAAGTGCATTTCGCACCCAAACAATATGCCATTTCATATTTTCGCCAGCTTGTAGAAATATAACCCGAAAGTACTAACTCTTTACGTGTACCAGCCATATATGGGCATGGGTTAGATCGAAATACGAGACTCCGTACATCAAATCAAGCTAACGAATGATTAATTGCCTCTGCGTGACGATACAGCAGGCATTGTATTCAGCGCGTGGTGCAAGATGGGTAGTGATAGTTTCGTTACTGCATCTGAAGAGCAATGACAATATTGGATATACAGAGCCGACCATGCTTTGTTTCAAGCGTCTCTGATAAAGTGAATTCAGAGGGGGAAGATGCTACTGGTATGTCTACCTCCGTGAGAACTATGTGTGGGTACAGCATAAGGCGTCAAAGCCAAGACATGTAACCAAGCTCTTCTCTTAGTCTCGATGCCTCCTCAGAATATTCCTCTCTGAAATTAACCGAGGACACAAATGAATATTTGCGCTAGTCTATTCATACCCCCGCTAATGACCGTCTGAGTCTGAGGAAAACTGCTGTGCTCGAGAGGTTTTAGTTACGATTGCACGCAGTACTGAGTGGTTAACAAATAACAAGATGTCCGGGAATCGTTAACAGCCAGCCAAACACCGTCAGGTTTAATTGGGGTTTAGCTAATCTTTGAGATCAGGTTAATATGATTTTGTTTTCAAAAGAATGCATTGAATATGTGCGATTGGTATAAAGACATACGTGCTTGTGATTTCCCAACGATGCCCTGTGATTTGAAAAAATAAAAACGAAATCTGTATGAGCATTCCGGCAGCCACTCGGGAGCCCATTTGGCAAGTCCCTTGTCTCTTTACGTCTTCTTTTTCAAGAAACCAACACGATCTCTCGTCCTCTCGACTGGTTCGAGAGCAACCTCCATCACAGCAACAATCGAACATTATATTTGATCGTTGGCACAAAATGGCTGAAAGCGATCAAAAATCCAAATCCGAAAGACAAACTGAGACAAATAACAGTGTAGACAGTGCGGACATCCTTCACTTACCTGTGTCTTATCAAGACCATGGCTGCCTCGGCATTCGTCGAACGAGTTACTGTGAATTGACATTATATAGACTTTTGACCTTAACAACTAGATGCGACGTTTTTGGACCGGTGTCAGTTATAGATTTGAACTGGGCATAAGGGTCCTCCGACTTTCACAAGCCTTAATTTTTCCAAATCGCGCTCTACGAAGCTTGTGAACCGCTTCACGGGTGCTTAGTAACTTAAGGCTTGCTTAGCATAATATGGAGATTAACAGTTCTCTTATCATTTCAGTATTATCAACCACCATCGTGTTCTAGTCATCGTACTTATACAGTTTATTTACAAAACCATCGATACAAATGTGCTGGACGTAGAACAGGTTCGACAGGAGGATAACTTCACCATACAGTTGCTAAAGATTTTGGTTTTAAATCATGACGTTGCTACTAATTGCCACAGATTTGCATTATTGTTCCGATTCGTAGCATATTGGCTTCAATACTTACAAACCAAAACTCAATTCGTTCACAATCTGCGTTATAAACCGAACGTAGACAAAATATGCTGTGCAATTGTTCCATGTTGCCATAAGATCAAAACTTTCATTACATACAACCGCATAAACTCAACGGAATGATGGGGTGGCAGGTGTCAGATTAGCACAGGTGTAGGATGAATGTCTAAGAGGCGATGACACAGATTTGGGAAGTTCAGTTTATAGATCTCAAATAGTTGAGCATCGAAAGGTGCTGTATAGCAATCAACATCCAATTTGATGCTCAAAACCATTGTGTGTAAGATAAGTGAATTACCCTGGCTATGTAGCTGATAGATAACATTGAAGATAAGAACTGAAGCGGCATTCGTGAAATCACTATGCATTATGCCAATATGATTAAATTGGCGACAGTGTACTACAGTATACTAACGCACAAACCGCTAGAGTACAGCGATTGATTGCAGTACGCACCATTTAACATTCGCTAGCATGTTATTAAAACCCATAATTACTGCATGCGGTAACGTCTATACATACAGAACATGCATTATTTGCGTAGTGGACTTGTACAAAGTGGATAGATAACCTATTCTGATTATTGTCTAGAGCTATCTCGTCAATGCGCCGGTTGACAGAGACACAGTGGAGCTTGCTGGACAACCTAGAAAAATTGTTTGCTCAACTCCGAGAGCAACATTGCCGTGCACGGGTTTATTGCCGTGCTTGAAAATAAAAACTCTGTGAGCCAACGAGGAGCGAAGTGGGATGCACAACATTAGTACAATGTGTTATGATTGGTTGTATAACTTATTGGTTGCTTTGAGTGAACGTGCGCATCTATGAGCAAACAGATGTGCAATGATTCGTAAATATGATAATTGTTTAACACAGGAACATTTTAGCACCATTCTGCAGTTTGATTATTTGTCTTACTAATTGGTACAAACGTAGTACTTGAGTGTAAACTGCATTCAAAGACATTATGTTTCAATACATTAAAGGTGGTAACAAATTATGAGGGTACTTTGTTTCTTCAGAATTAAGCATTTTTCGATACTTGAATCGCTTGACTGATGCGATCGCAGCAAAAATGCACTCTCTAGGGTTAATCCAATTACTAACGTTGTCCATGTAGAAATTAAATGCAAATGTTATCTGTGCCTTGTGGTTACTTGCAGCGCCTGTCTGCCCTTTAATGACAATTTATTACGCAAACATTACACCTGGCATCGACTCTATGTCAAGGGAATGAATCCTTATGTTGCAATAAGCGAGCATTCACCGACGTGAAAGGAACCATTACCACTAAGGCTAGACTAATCTACGCTCTGCGAGCATAGTGTGCTGACCAAAGTTCGACAGCAATGATGACATAAATTCGCTTATTTGACACTTTGCTAGATGAACTATCCTTTTTAGTGGGCTGATAGTTCTAGTTAGGAAATAGTCTTCTAATCCCGAGTGTATTTGTTCGATAACAACATAGCATCCATAGCAAAAGCTGCACTGTATATGATAGAACATCGATAGAACAAAACATTTCGCCGTCAAGCCAAATTGAAACCCGACACATTGTGTACGACTGGCACTATTATACTATTGCTATTGAAATAAAATACCATACTTGATCATGATATGAGGTATAGACAGGAAACAAGATGCAGACTAAAAGCTGGAATTACTCACTAGGAAACATCTGAAACGATACGCAAACCGATGCATTAGTTTTTCATATGATGATGAACAGTAATGTCATAACTTTTATAACATTTCAACCCAGTAAACATCCTATTCATGTTTTGGCAGGATGATTGTCACACGTACATTTAGATATAATACATAGCATATATGTATACACACATACATAAATATATACATACATACAAATATACATACATACATACATGCATACATTAATACAAACATGCATACATGCATACAAACATACAAATACACATATATAAATAGATGCATGCACACATGCATACACAGACACTTACACATATTCATGCTTAGCTACGTGCACACATACATATATATATATATATATATATATATATATGCATACATATAAACATACATATAAACGTACATACATACATACATTATTGCAAAAATACATACATGCATACACACATACATACACACATATATACATATCTACATAAACAAATGCATACAAAGACACTTACACATATTCATGCTTAGTGCGTGCCCACATTCATACATACATGCATACATACATACATACGTACGTACATGCTTACATACATACATACATGTATTCATACATACGAACTTACATATAAACGTACAAACATACATACATACATATATGCATTCATACATACACACAAGCATGCATACACACATACACATACATACATACATACATACATACATACATACATACATACATACACATACATATACATACTATACACACTTAATACACAAAATGTAAACATGAAAACAAATAAACATGTACGCATGCATACACAGCTACTTGTATATATTCGTGTCAAGTAACATGCATGCATGCCAACATACATGCATGCATGCATACGAACATACAAACATACCTGCATATATGAATACATATAAACATACATACAAATAAATTTAGATACATATGAGCATACATACAAACACATATATACACATGTACGAACCTACATATATACACACATACATGCATACATGCATACATACATACACAAATGTATACATATATAATTATACGTAAATGCATACAAAAATACATCCATACAAGCAAATATACATATATGCATACATACACACGCACACATACATACATGCGTACGTACGTTCATATATGCAAACATATAAATATTCAGGCATATATAAAAACATACATGCATATATACACACATACATACATACATACATATAAACATACATACATATATTCATACATATGTGCATACATTCATGGGTGCGTACTTACATAAAAACATACATACATATACATATGTACACAAATAAACATACATGTATATATGCATACATACATATAAACATGCATTTAAACATGCATACACACATACATACATATACCCAGACATACACACGCACTAGCACATATTCGTGCCCAATTACATGTATATTTACATACGTTCATGCAGACATTCAAACAGCCCCTACATACATACATACATACATAAATACATACTTAGATACATACATATATGCATATATCAATACATATATGCTAACGTTCCTTCGTACATACATACATACAAACATGCATACATACATACATATAAACAAATATACATACATACATGGAAGCGTACTTAAATAAAAACATACACATACATACATATACATATGTACACATAAGTATATACATACATGCATATGCATACATACAGGCGTACATACAGGCGTACATACGTACATGCATACATTCATACATAATATATATATATATATATATATAATATATATATATATATATATATATATATGCTTACATACATGCACATATATATATAGATATATATATATATATATATATATATATATATATATATATATATATATATATATATATATATATATATATATATATATATATATATATCTATATATATATATATATATATATATATATATATATATATATATATATATATATATATATTATATATATATATATATGGAAAAGTACACCTATGGACAGCATGCTAATTCAATTTTGCGCATCATATATGTGGATTTATCATTGGTCCTTGTGATTGTCTTTGGGGCTATGAATATGTAACTTGCACATGATATTGCTTTCAGTGCAAATTGTACCTTGGGGCTTCCGTCCGTTTTGCCAGGGTCAGTGTTATGTAATTGTCTCTCATCATAACTATGTTGGGTGATGAATTTTACGACATAATCAGTTTGGCTTGACGATGTTTTATCTTCTGTGTAATCCCAGTAGATAGGAATGGTACCCTTCTTGATTAAATAACCAGTTCTGACTGTTGCAGATAACTCAATCAACTGATCGTTAAGCTATTATTAGTATCTGAAGCTAATCAAATTTGCTGAGGCATCAATAATAATTAATGCAATCCACGCGATCTAATTTCCGGTTTCTGTATTAACAGTTGAGTATCCACGGGCGCGATATTCTGATGCTGGGTGGCGTCTGAGTAGCATAAATATAGCGATTGTCGGATGATTGGCATGCCGGTTGGCGTCTGAGTATCATAGATATAGCGATTGTCGGATGGTTGGCATGCCGGTTGGCGTCTGAGTAGCATAAATATAGCGATTGTCGGATGATTGGCATGCCGGTTTTCAAGGACATATGAGCTTTACTAATGTATAAATCGCATTATGTTTTATGCGGAATTTTTGCACGAAATCTTGAGCTTTAAATACGTAAAAACTTGTATGGTGCGCTTCCCACTAACACATACGACGAGGGCAGTAAGTAACGCCAGAGATACCTGGTGCATCGTCATGACAAGCCAATAAATAGGTCATCGCAGTTATCCAGCCATATGGTTGATATCAATCACGACGGTAAAACCTGTTAAATATACCCATAACCTGACGCCAAAACAATTATGCATGGTCTTAAGGTGCTACTAGTCCTTGCTGTACTTCATGTTATTGAAGTTGACCCACTTATTCTTAATACACGGGGTTCCGTAATAAGTCGTTATAGGATTACGCGTTTCTTCATGTTATCATGGGCGTGTGTGCATTTGCAGAGTATGAATACACCGTGAACGCGAATGCGTAGGATGTTCATCGGCTGGTGGTTTATCAATAAATAACTGACATAATCCTTAGTAGAGATGCAGGCAGTGGGGATAATTGAGCGGCGAACACGGCGTACATGTTCTTACGATTCTCAGCATTGCGCTAATACATCGATGGGACTTTTAAATGATGATTCAAGATTGCGACGTATCACAAAGTCGTGTTAGCTGTAACCCATCGTATGCATGCATGCATACATGTACATGTATGTATGTATGTATGTATGTATGTATGTATGTATGTATGTATGTATGTATGTATGTATGTATGTATGTATGTATGTATGTATGTATGTATGTATGTATGTATGTATGTATGTATGTGTGTATGTATGTGTGTGTATGTATGTATGTATGTATGTATGTATGCATGTATGTATGTATGTATGTATGTATGTATGTATGTATGTATGTATGTATGTATGTATGTATGTATGTATGTATGTATGTATGTATGTATGTATGTATGTGTATGTATGTATGTATGTATGTGTATGTATGTATGTATGTATGTATGTATGTATGTATGTATGTATGTATGTATGTATGTGTATGTATGTATGTATGTATGTATGTATGTATGTATGTATGTATGTATGTATGTATGTATGTATGTATGTATGTATGTATGTATGTATGTATGTATGTATGTATGTATGTATGTATGTATGTATGTATGTATGTATGTATGTATGTATGTATGTATGTATGTATGTATGTATGTATGTATATGTATGTATGTATGTATGTATGTATGTGAATGTATGTATGTGTGTATGTATGTATGTATGTATGTATGTATGTATGTGTGTATGTGTATGTATGTGTATGTATGTATGTATGTATGTATATGTATGTATGTATGTATGTATGTATGTATGTATGTATGTATGTATGTATGTATGTATGTATGTATGTATGTATGTATGTATGTATGTATGTATGTATGTATGTATGTATGTATGTATGTATGTATGTATGTATGTATGTATGCATGTATGTATGAATGTATGTATTTATGTTGTATTTATGTATAATTTTATTTATTTAGCTGTTTATTTATGTATATATGTATGTATGTATGTATGTATGTATGCATGTATGTATGCATTTATGTATGTATGTTTGTATGCATGCATGTTTTTAATCATATATCGCACTAGATGATAGTATGATGAAGTTATATAAGCAAAAAGTCTCTCGTCTCTTTCGATACAAATTCGTCTTGATTGAAAGAGCGATTGCAGAGATGGGTAAGCAGCTAGATATCTATAAACCCGGTGCAGTATTCGATCATTCGTTTGTTAGGTATTCCCTCGTCTGTTGCTGAGTGTAAGTGTAATCTGAATTATTGAGTGTCATATGCTGGGGCTGTGTTGTTGTGGCTTCGTACTTGTTACTACAATCAACACAACAGAGTCCGTATGTTTAATGGTTTTATATTGCTAATATACAATCCGTTGCTACGCAAAATATAACCCTGTGGTAAAGAGGCGCTGAGCATTTAGTATTTCGTACTTTTGTGACACACTTCATTGGACGTACAACCATAAGATCATTTGTCGCTGAAAAATTGAATCCTGCTAGTTCGCCACCAGAATCGTATTATGAGATATATTGTTTCCGATCCTGTGATGCAAATCAAGCATATAACACGAGTTAAGCGAAAGAATATTCATGCATAGACGATGCAAAAAACACACACAGGCATGGCCTCACTCAGGAGTTTTATGGCTTGTTGGGCAGTGGCCAACAACGGATTACCCCGGCAGAATACCTGACTGCTCAATGTTTTCTTTCTATTCCTACTTCGCTCTGCGCAATTATAGCTTTCATCTTCATCAGGAAAGAGACATAAATGGAACATACAAAACAACCTCCACCTTCCTTGTAACCCGTGATATCTTATGAAACCAACGCGTTGATCGCAGGATAAACACATTTTGCATTTGATGATCGAGGATGTTTCTGTCAACTAATGTACAGGCATTAAACACTGCAGCGATATCACGATATCAAGCAGCTGATGTTTAAGTACATCATTGTTAATTCATATTACACAGTATGCATGGGCGGTTCATGACGGACAACGAAGCGCGTCAGCTCCTACAACGTAAGTAGATCACCCGTGTCGGCTGCGATGTTATAACGCAATTGGCCTCATGCAATGGACGTAAGTAGCGGTTAGATAGGAACGTATGACAACACCCATCGTAAAACGATTATCCATGATGGAACTGATCTGCATGATCGATATACTGCAGACAAAAGCCGTGGCGTGTTGATGAAACATTCGTTTCTCATGACGTCTGATTTTAATTCAATATCATTTGAAGAATAACCTGTTCCTTGTTCGTCTCTTCCCATTCGGTTTATGTATTGACAAAGAATAATTTCAATAACAATTATATGACACGAGACAGGTTTGTGTGAAAGAAAATTCTTTATCATATATATGAATTGAGGCTAAGTCTGATATCTTGTACTTCAAATTCTATTTGGTCGACATCCACCACAACCACATTCAGCTTTGTTTCCCAAGTGCGGTATTGATTGTCAAAACCTTCCAAAAATTAGCACTAAAGCAAGTGTTAACGCAAGTCTGTAATAAGTACAGCGCTATTACTGTCATTAACCTGCATCGATCGAAATCTGTGTCTGATCAACATAAACTACGGCTTGTTACAGTCTACCTTACCTGATCGCACCTATGTACTGAAGCACCGCGATGGCAAATTGGTTACAAAAAGTGTTTGTGTTAGAGCACTTCGACTGTAGTGCAAGAAGCAAAATGTTAGAAGATATGAATAAAGGTTACACAAAACAGCGCATAAATAATACATTTCCATATTAGAATAGCAAAAGGTAACACAAATGGCTGCAGTAAGGACATGGTTATGGCTCGAGGGTATAGATTTCTTAGTTGCTAGCTCCTTAAACATATAAGGTCGTTCGCTAGCCGTTGAAGCAGTAGATGCTGGGAAGCATTTTGTCCGGTTAGGTCGTTTGTGTTGTAGAGCCAGAGAGTGGTCGATATATGATGATCTTGTGTTAAGCGCTCTCTAACGTAATGTGTGTCACCAGAGACCGCTTGATAATGTACTGCTATGGTGCTCCCATTAAGTGGTTATACTTGTTGAATAGTATCGAAATAAGTTACTATGGTTCATGTCACACCACCCCCACCTCTTATATCAGATCAGGGATCGTAGTCAAAGTACAGCTTAGGCCATTCCTCTGAAAGCAGTAGGCGGCGAGGAGAACGACGTATTTCAAATATCACAAAAGTGATGCAGCAAATACATATCATCATGGTATGCACCAGCGAGTTTAAGTTGAAGGTGTTCTCTGATCCGACACTGAGCGCAGAACGTAATAAATCGACTTAATGTGTTTGTCCTCGCTGGTGAATAGGCAGCTCGACGAGGCAACACAAATATAAGACGAATAGAACGAAGAAGGGCAAAACACCAAATGGATTAAGTCCTGTTACTAAATGTGCGGCATCGGTCTACTGCAAAGTGATTTAATTTTGCCCGTACAAAGCGCCTTTTCATCACGATGAAATAGTTGCGTGGTGTATTCCCTATGAACAAAACATATGGTACAAAGCACTTGGCTATGATGAAAAAATATCATTCATTGCAAATCGGAGCTGTACATTTAGTTGATAAGAACGCGTTCAGCAATTTGCATTTCCTCCACGGCTTAAAGACGGGGTACCCTGATGGGTAATTTGTCAATTCGTTTTTGTTTGGGGAAATTGTCTCTGGCTGGTTTGCTGATAATGAAAAAAAACAAATTCTAAATAATCATGGCATATCGCAATAACTTTACAATTGTCTTAAACAACATATTGGACCACGTGATGGATCTACATTAATGTGTATTCAACTCAGAACCAACTTTACCAGTCGCATCAATCACAATCCAATTGGACGCTATGTTGTTTTCTCGTTGTATGACGTGAATAACAACTAGCTCATGAAATGAAATGATTGTAGGACAGAAATATAGCTATTCCCCTCATTTAAAATGAACGTATTCACTCTGGAGGAATATTGGTTACTTCCCACCCATAGGACGGTCCATGATATATGTAAATTAATTTGACAATTCCCTCTAGACCACGCATAGATTTAACAATGCTATATTTAACTACCTCGACATAGATGATGCAGATATATGTAAATTCTACCATCAGGTAGGACGTCATGTGGTCGCGCAGGTATGGTAGTACAATTAAAAGCCAGGAATAGCTCTCAAAGAACATTCCCGTTTCAATCAGGTTCTCATAGTTATACTTGGATCTGCGCGATTAAAGATCAGCCACAGAGGAGATACCGAACGTGTAGTATTCAAATTAGAGAAACAATCACATGAATGTTGGTTTGATCAGCATTTATGCAGCAGCCTTTTACTGCACAACCATTAATCATGTTCAACGTGTATGTTAGACAGCCTTCAGCGCACCATATTTCATGGATATTAGACATCATGTGTGGGCGAATGGAAGAGGATACAACACGTCTGAAATGCAAGATCACAATTACATTTGCATATGATTTGGATAATGCATTATCCCGGAAATACTATCACGTTAAATAGTTTAAATAGTGTTAATGGGGTAGTATAAAATCACCCAACCACTGAACATTTGAAATACCGTTCGCTCAAAAACATACGCAATATTGAATTGCATTCCCAATACACAGTAATGCGTGTTGTCGACCATGCATTGGTGAGGAACCAAATGATAAATAGGGATGTAAAATGGCCTTGAACTTCGACGGACATGTGATGGATTGAAGCGATTTGCAGGCAGGAATTCCGCTCTTGCTTCCACCAAACACGATCTTAGGTCCAAAATTACGAGCTTGCGAATCGGTGCGGTTTTTGAAGGGGTGCTCCACATCGACAAACCTGCGAGCCTTAATCGCATACAATGATCATAGCTGAAACTGGCTGATAGATAGGCAGATCTGGTTCTGCCAGTTATATGTTATTGGGGATTGATGAACTACTAGATAAAAGCGGATTATGCTTATCTTGTATGCTGCATAAAAAGTGTGTGTGTGTTAGTATGCTGTGCTAGTATTGCGATGTTTTGTTGTTCGGCATAAAAGCGATCTCCGTTCTATCCATGTAAGTACTATAGGCGACTACAATAACACAGAAAGCTATTAATATCGCATCACGTGATTTCTGAAAAGGGGTCGCATCCTCCCCCTTCTGCGACTCTGTCATGGGAGTCCGCCATGATGAAGATTTCTTGACAAGTGAGCACCATTTCGTACGCGTGAATTGACATTACATGAAGCTGGCATGGCATTCGGTACAAGCTGCCGGAGGTTTGCTCATCTTTTTCTCTCTCCATTTATCAGGCGTGGTATTTATAGCCCTGACAACATGATTGACGGCTGTCGTGTTTTAGAGCAACAAGGAGGCTACCTGGAGATTTAGCTTTGGAGTGACTAAATGTATCGAACCCGCATGTAATGCTACTTGAAATTCTATGCGACCAGGCATTCTTTTCCTTGCGAAATGATCTATAGATGATAGCATCAGTTCGAACATCTTGTTTCTATGGTGTTTAATGTACATTACCAACATAAATAAGTGGGTTTAAAGGCCATTAATGAAAGAGGACAAATGAATAATAAATCCAGCTTGCCATTTCTGCCAGGACAATACTATCGCACCATGATTGGGTTGATCTCATCGATGCATGTGACTAGCACCGGAGTGATTAATGGCCATGGCCAACTTAAAACGCTGCTGACTGCAGCCTTTCCGAAGATATCGATGCCTTGGGTGTCTTGACATCGCATGCCTCACAACGGGGTTCATTGTATTCGATAATTGGCATGTATAAGTACAATACATCTTTTATATACCTACTTAACGGGCTATTTACAGATATTTTGCATATGCTCGTATTTGGGTTTTATATGGGCATGATTCAAATCATATATATACATAATGTTATTGCTATTGATGCCATATTGGGGTTTGCAAATTAATTTAAAACCTCCTGATACGTTAGTGGATATGTGATATAGATAATTCCATGGGGTTCGTGTTCGGATTAAAACTAACTTGATTTGGAAATCGATAGCTCAATTAACCGAAGTTCTAAAATAATTAATGTCCCTGTAGTTGATTGAATTTGCTGACACATCAATAATGATTTATACAATCCACGCATTTCCGGCTTGTGTATTCACAGTGGAGTATCTACGTGCGCGACATAGTGATTCTGGAGGGCAGAAAAGGGGAAAAAACCGCGTGGTGCAGCGAAATATTTATCACAGGAATCTCCTCCAATTTTTCGGAATTTCTTCCTATATAGGATCCAAGATGGACAGGATGTTCACTTACATTCAATTGTAGGTTAACTTCTCACATTTGACAATTAAAAAACAACAAATTGTTTTTTGATGCGTTGAATATAACAGTATATTCTAAGTATGGACTTAGCCGCTGTCAAAGAAGGAGCAATGAGAGCGACGTCATCAGCATAGCTCAGCGCGTCAGCATAACGGTGACCAACATTGCAACCGATTCCCTTTTAGAGAGCCGTGGCAAGAGTTAGTGGATATATACGCCGAATAAATTGGGAGACAAAACAGCCCCTTGTTTGACTTATATAAGTGCAATTAAAATTGTCGGAGAAGATATTGTTTGACTTAACTCTCAACGTTTGCTGCGTTTACATGTTTAGTTGGAGTTTTGCAGTCATAGCACATATACCACGCTCTTGTAATAAACTAGACAATTGCATAAAATCAACTTGATCAAACACTTTGGAAGCGTCCAATTATATGTCATAGCATAGTGAGTCTTGACTAACATAATTATCTATCATTTCCTTTACAACCAAAGTGCACTGTGTGGTGGTGTGGGACGTTTTAAATTCAAATTGTAAGCCACTTGATTTGTGGCATGCAAAGAACCACATGTACCGCCGGCACAATGCGAGTGTACATCAGAAACGAAGGATTCATTTAGCGCATCCATTGCAGACTTACTGTAAGACACATTATTGTAAAGTATTTCATATTTATCGTTAAAGACATTGCATATCTCGTCGACGCCTTGAACGCCACCCATTACGGACGCGGTCGACTTTGATTTGCAATGCTTCTTCTGTGTTTCTTTACAGAAATTGCGACCATC
>CM067345.1:1430257-1437757 GCA_034190875.2 Urechis unicinctus
AATTCCGCTTGCAGTATTTATACAATATGTTCTTGTTGTTGGAACAAAACTTGACATGCGGTTTACGAGGCCATTTCTATCATAAGTGTTTACTTCAATCTATCGCAACGAAGCGTCGGAGCTACGCATTAATTGCCAGTTTAGACTCGGGGAGGGGCTCTTCAGCACTTGTGAGCTTCCACGACGCACCGCAATGCCTATTAGTAGACAATCTATATATTGAATGAGTAAAGCGTGATCGCGGATCATTGAACTGCCATATGACGAAAAGAAAAGAAATCATGGACTGAGGGACAGCCTCGCAAAGTGATCGCATTCATCACTACTAATACATAATATGTCATGAACAACGACAAACATCGTTACATTGCTAACTTCTCAACGTCTCTGACCCTCACGCCACATCGTTCAATGTTTCATATAAATCGACTCGAGAAGAAAATAATAAAGCCAACTCACATTCGTTTCGTTCGAAGGCTGCAATTGCCAATAGAATGAGAAATGTGATAGGTTTTTGTCAAAATATTGATCGTGACTGGACATGTAATCGAGTGTTTCTGCTGCAAATATAATGATTCTAACATTCACAAGCCTGCTATCGCGATCATGGCAGGTTTTATACAAATGTATGTGACAAAAACACACTTGCGTACTAGAAAGGGTAGTAGCCCCACAACTCGGCATTTATCTGAAAGAGAACAAGTTGATGAAACCATACCAGTGAGCATTTAGAGATAATTTATCTGAAAGAGAACAAGTTGATGAAACCATACCAGTGAGCATTTAGAGATAATTACAACACTGAAACAGCACTGGTAGAACGACATTATCCATGCACTGCACCAACAGAAAGTTGTAGTGTTGGTGCTCTAAGACCTACCCGCAGCCTTTGGCACAGAGGATGATTAATGTCTTATACAAGTACTTCAAAGCAATTGTGTGAGGAATACCGTACTAAATTAGTTTATCACATATCTTGAAGGCCGCACGCAATGTATATATATACAAAAGGCATAAAGTCTTTCCCTAAAGCTGTCCATGACCATGATATCAATTACCACCTATATGCTGATGACATACAGCCATATTTAAGCTGTGATCCCAAATACCTCATTGGCGTAATTAAGAAAATTCAATTATTCATAGAGAAGATTCAAACATGGATGCGCCAATGCCTAAACGAAGATTCACCCTATGATTGCGGGGGTACAGTAAGCCCATACCTGCATATCGTAAGAGGTGACTAATAGGGACAACCACTTTGCTGTGGGTTACTGCTCTTGTCGTGGGCTCCACTGAGAAGGATTATATCTGACGGTCAGAGTGATGCCTTCATGCTGGAAACATATTATTGGTTTCAAGGAACTTGGTAATTGGTTATACACAGAATAACTTTGCGAACCTGTTACAACAAGCAAACCTAATTATGACTCAATGTGAAAGGTAATATCGCGACGGAAATGAGAAATTCGCCTTTAGCTAATATAAACCAGTGACGTTCGCAAGCAGTGGCATGCAGACCGAGACAGGTGATACTAACAGCTTGCAAAGAAGCATTATCTGCGCACTTGCACGCTTTGTTTAAAAACAATCGGGGAAAACAAATGGCAATTAGTACAAGTGTCGCGTTCTTATAGATCCGTAATATATATCTGAGCATCATAATTATCTGGTATTAGTTCACAGGAAGACCAGAAGATAATTATGTCTACACAGGCACATCATATATAATGACCTCGTTACCATACATTTGGCAATAGCAGCTCCACCACGAAGATACACAAAGTTTATTATTCAGAACAACAATCTACACTTACGCCTTTGCTTGCATTACATTTATTTCGCAAATGTGAGACTAAACATCAGATGGATACCTGAAAATGAGTTGTATGCCGTGATGACTCTTTAATGTTATACTTTCTATGATGGACAACTCAAATTCGACAATAGAGAGATTATTTACAAGAATGACCAATATTATCGGTTATATATATTATCGGTTTAAATGCGCTTTTTGTTTTGTCGCAATGATGTTAACATCATTGCGACAAAACAAAAAGCGCATTTAAAATTGGAGGATAGTGTTGCATTTGCTTGTATTTTGCGTTGCAATGGTTTCTTGCTGTATGCTGGCAGTAGTTATTTCGCACGGATATGTCTTTCTAGTTAAATGGACCAGTGAATGGATCAAAGAATGACGGATGGATTGTGAGAGCAGCTAGCTGATGGATGGAGTAATCATAGCACAGCGCGGCACCATGCACCAGAAGAGGATGATTGATTACCACCAGCTATATATTCCTTTGTTCAAGCTATCAAATACAAATTGCAAATGGTGCATCATATAGCAATGCGCTACTTTGACTTATTCCGTGTAGGTCAACATTGTTTACGATTAAGCAGACTTTTGTTCTGGTAGCGCTGTATGGAACCGTCGAATATATATCATGTTGTAAATAAAGGAATCTACCATTAAATCGATTTTAGATTACCGTTCCTACAAGCGCTGAGAACTTTAATTAGCATAATTAGCTGCCGTTATTGACTCCAGGGTGACCAGGCATGCTTTCTGCCAGTACATATCGTAAAGCAATATTTTGCGTCATCGACATCACTGGTGATTCACGTGTTATACTCGGACAACCAGAAGCACCGACCACGCACAGCATATATAGCTATTATATTCTATAGTGTTTATGAAACCACGGTTTTGAAGCAGATGCATACGATTACATTTACCAATAGTAACGCTAATATAAAGAATTGAATAAAATTGGTCGGGTAATGGGGCCAGTGTTCTGCAGATCTATATTGTCATGCTGTGCCACATAGTGAAAATTTGCCTTACATTTTTATGTCCTCTGCATGCTGCGCCAGCTCATGTTGTGCATAAGAAATGTGCACAATGACTAACTTGTTAAGCAAAAGTAACAGTGTACTGCTTTAGTTCATTGCGGTTACTCTTACATAATTACACATGGGCCCTATCACTCGATATTATGCCTCTGTATGCAATTAAGGCTACGCACAATAGTTTGTCATAAAATAAAAGTACAAGAGATCGAAATGTGGGTTGAATATGATTCAGCACAAACCGTTATACGAATAGACGAGGACGTTTTGTAGTTGTTAGATATTTTTGATACAGCATCATGTTTACAGGTAGCCGTGCAGGACGGTAATATAAATATATACCGTCGTGCGCGAGGCGCTGTACGTCGTGCGATGAGCGTTTTATTTCGAGTGCACGTAGATTCACACCAATGTTGTGTACTCATGTATGTATATATGTCGAGAATTGAGATGAATATCCTTTGAACTACACTATTTTTATTGCTTTATCATGTTCACATGGCCTTCCCATCCTGCTGATAATTTGAACGAAAGAGCATGGAACCAATCAAACGAAACGTATTCCTTTGGTTTTGCTGTTGATGCCGAGATAAATCACTTTTTCAGATTGCGGTTGCTACTAAATGATTCACGTCATAACGTCATGAAGTAAACACAACCTTTGAGCCCACATTAGTAGGTAACCCGTGCACGAGTCACACGAGTCGGCATTGCTAGGTATTTTTTTCGGAGGTTGAATTTTCAGTTGAATATATGCTTTATGCATTGTCCTTCTAATTATTTCCGAACACTTTCACAATCAATAATATAGTAAATCTAGAATCTAGCGTAATATGGAAAAGGAACCGAGCAAACATCAGCGTAGTTAGTTAAGTACAGTAGTTCTGTTCAACGCTAAACCAAAAGAAACCTAAAGTTTAGTTGCGCGTTTGTACATGCTAAACAGTCTACACAGGACTTACCTGTCCCTAATATTTGATCTGAGCAATGCGATGAGAAATTTGTTCGCCCCACGAACAATTCATAACCAGGACCAATTGGGTCGGGTCATGCGTAGGAAGGTTATACATTCAATGAAATTTATCAACGGATGGGGCACATAGTTGCTTTTCTGGATAGTATCTGTTTGAGGAAAACCAGCCACAGCAAGGTTCAGGAGTAAAGCAAACAATGCACCGTCCAAAGCTTGGTAAATGCAAGTGCTTAAGCCGATGGTCTCAAATCACAAGCAATGCCAGAGTCGCATTTGCAACAACATAATGATTAATATAAGAAAGGTCGATGTAGAATGCGCGGAGCTAAATATGCTTCTGTCCGAAATTTAAACCAAACTCTTTACTTTTTTCAGCTACAAGTGGTTTAAATGTGATTGACTAAAATGTACAAAGAAGAAGCAAACTGGGCAAGTAACTACTCGTATTTTCTGGTATCATTGCTCAAATGCTACCTATTGTCATCTTGGTTATCTGAATTGGTCTACTCCATGCCATATGTGGTTTATTCATCACGTCCGGACAAAAATTAGCTCATCATCATCATCATCATCATCATCACAATACTGTTTTTCCCTCTCAGGAGGGGTCGGGTCTCCTTGACACAGCGATCTATACATTTCTATCGTTGACTCTACTCAGATCCACTCCATCATCCTTCACACAATCCATTCATCTCTTTCTCGGCCTTCCTCCCACTCTCTTGCCTGCCTCTGTTCTTTCCAATGCCCAACGCACCATCTCGTCTTCGTCTCTTCGCTTCACATGACCCTACCATCGCAATCCGCCCTCTCTCATCTTGTGACTCAGCTACGCCACCTTCACCTCGCTTCTTATGTCCCCGTTTCTCATTCTCTCTCTCTGTGTTACTCCTCTGATGGCTCACAGGCAGCGCATCTCCGCTACTTCCAACTTCTTTACGTGCTCTTCGTTCACTGCCCACGTCTCCGTTCCATATAGCACCACTGGTCACGCAATCCTCCTGTCGACCTGCGCCTTAAGCTTCATCGGCATTCTTCTGTCATAGATCATTCCACCCATACCCCTCCAAGCGTTTCAACTTCCTAGCTCTCCATTTGCTTGTAGCCGGCTTTCTATGTACTTAATCGTCGGGGTTTGGCCGTCAGTTTTTGGCTATCTGACCGGACATCCAGTAGTAGGGCTGTCTGACCTCGTGATACTCACATCACCTCTGTCTTCGCTCTGCTCATCTTAATGACGTGTGCTGTAAGCCTATCGAACTACCTGTCGACTGTATGCTGGAGCTGCTCTGCTGTGTTGGTTTCGATTACTATGTCCTCGGCGTAGATAACTTTCTGTCCCGCTAGCTGATGTAGCAATACTGTGAATATAAGACGATGCTACCTTTGTTCTTAAAGATGGGAACCAGTGTGGATTCTAACCAGTCATCTTGGATTCTCTTCTCTCTCCATATTTCTATTAAGACTATTTCTGTGAAGCCTCAAGAACCCCCCCCCCCTCTCTCTCTCTCTCTCTAATCTCCAGCGTGATCTTATCTGGTCCTGCTGCTTTCCCCCTCTTCATCTGCCTTATGGCTGTCTTCTGTCCTCCTGAGGATCATCTACAGGTGCTGCTGTCGGTAGGTCGGCCGTAAACGGGTTCTCCTCGTTGAACAGGATCTCGTAATACTCCCGCCACTCCTTTTACCGCCTGTCCTTCCACCTGCAGAACTCCCTCGATGCTGTTGATGAATGATGAAGCCACCTTGTTTTCCTGTGAATTAGCTTTCTGACTACAAAACACCATGCTGTTGGGCTGGGTTGGGGAATTAGTCAGTGAAGAATTTTTTCCACGCAATAGTTTTAAATTTACCTTTAAGTATACTACAGTGTATAAGTAGTATAGGTGTATATAACAATGTATATGTAGACCACAGTGTTGCTATAAATTGACCAAACATATCTTAAGAATATCAATATTGAAACCCTATTCCTATCAAGACGATGGTTTGGTTTTATGAATTCCCACACAAACATGATTTTATATAACTTACCGTTTTAACTGGCGAATCAATTATTTTCGGTTTAATTCTGAACGTGCAGTTAGTATCGGCTTAGTATCATGGCGATAATCACCGCCTTCAAATTTCATTTCTCCTCGAAAGTTTCCCGGAGTCTGCAATTTAAGTATCGATGAAATGGAACTTTTCGATGCTTTTTTGTGCTCAACATAATGCCATTAGCCTGTTGACATAATGAGGTCAATCCTATATTTGGCTTCAATTGGCTTCAATTTCTGCATGGGCAGTTACCGTTAATGGATTCATCCCAGGATGAGCTTCGAATCCTACGGCGATGAACTGTGCTGTAGGCGTATTATTGTCAACAGCAGTCTGGTGCGCTTTATTGCATTGTCTTCCATGTAGAATGAACGAGTCCTGTCTGTGACGAAAGGAATTTGGCCGTGCTTTGTATTGGGTGCGCGTTGCACCTTTTGTTCGGTTGGCTTTCTTGCGGGGAATTAAGAGTGGTAACACCGGTTAGTTGCCCGAATACACTTGTACAGGATATAGATGAGACAATAGTTACCGCATTATCCTATTCACGTCAGGCGACAATACACGTCGGCTAATGGATATTATATAATAATATATTTGCTTCTATCTACGTCGGATTTCTTTTCTGTGTCAGCTATTTTTACAGCTCATCTTGTTGATATGAATACAATGTCAATTAGTGACTTGAGAATATTCCGTCATTTTACCTATAAAGGCAAGCTTATGTCAAAGACCCTATTTCATTTCTAAGGAGCCAGACGAAGCGAAGAAGAGAGGTTAGGGGAATGCCGACAAAAAGAGTCAGAGACAAAAGTTTCATCAATCGAAAACTACAGATTGACATAATTGCTTGAATATTTATTGATTATTAGATTGAATTCTCAGAGATTACTGAGAACCCAGAATGGGAGTAAAGTGTAACTAGGTTATATGACTGGAAAGCAAATTTCATGTAGGAAACATTTGGTGTATACATTGTTTTTCCCTTGCTTATTTTCTGAGTAGCATAATGCATTAATGGCTGATCCTTCTACATCAATCACTGCAAGACATTTAAAATGGCTGCAACAGAGCAAAGAGTACGGATGTTTGCAAAATACTGACCAGGTTAATGTCAAATAGAACTCTCTTTTGCTTTTAATCTTATGACGAGGATAACAATCATCACAAATGACAGCATGTTGTCATGACGAATCATCTCCATGCAATAAGTCCAGTCCTTGTGGGACAAATACAACCAACTTGAAACTATAAATATTGTATTTCATAATTTCAGAAAATGAATTGTCAGCTGTCAGTGACTGGGGCGATGAATGGGGCAGACAATAATACATATTGCTGGGTACATGTTATGTAATCCGTTGTGTCACTCCGGGTTTGCATAAAGTGAACACGTGCGAACGTATGTGCAATGATTCTCAAACAGCAGCAATTGAAAGTTTATGTTTTTAAAATCGTCTTAAAACATCGAAGGTTTTTAGCTCAAAGTCCCACAGTATAATTGGCTTTTGGTATCGTTGAATATATTCTGGCTTTTGTGGTAATATGACTGACACAAATCTTATGAATGCAGTAGTTGAGAGTAAACTACCTTTTCTAAGTCCTTATATTTCAATTCAAGGCACTGCACAGATTGCG
>CM067345.1:1455257-1465257 GCA_034190875.2 Urechis unicinctus
CGAAAATGTGTTTTTGCACTGCCAGGCATGGGCTGCGCATTTTGTTTACACAATATCTCAGCTGATTGGTGGTTGGAACGACTCGGCAAGAATGGTTATGGATTATCAGTGCACAATGCACTACAACATAGCTTGCTTTTAAAGGGTTTGATATTCGACTTTCCAATACAGTTACACCAATACAGTGCTTTTTGACACAAAACATTGCAGTAACAACTATTTCTAGTTGCTTGGTAGTTTTGGTACAATTCGCTCAATCCGCTATGGTAAATGCCGTGCTACCTCAGATGCTATTATCTTGATAGTTTAGCTGTAAATTTTGCATGCTCATCATCACATGTTTTCTGTCGAAGAATATACAGGAATGTGCCTCAGCAAATATTTATGATAAAAAAAGTACGCAATGCTTGCAACCTTATGCCTGGTCCATTTGTTTGCTAGGCCATATTGTTTAACAACATTACACATTTTTTGATGACCTTGCAGCATTTGAACCACTTTGCCGATGAAAGTATCATTGAAGCTGATACGGCGTCTATGATACCGGCTCTTTCAGGAATAGTGCTACATCCGTGGAAGTTGTGGCAGAGTAATTTTGAACGAAAGCTGTTAAACTCGTCGGTTGAATATATTGTGGTTGTCTCATTTGTATCAACGTTTACTTGAAACCAGATACAAGTCGACTCAATGATTCTGACAATAAATAGATAAAGCGATGATCAAATGTATTAACTTCACGATTGTATACATGGTAATCACATCGTGTACATCTTGAATAGTGAATACGTTGAGTGTATGATCACAGCACGCAATGACGTGACACACGGTGGCTGTGAAGACGATGAGTATATGATCACAGCACGCAATGACGTGACACACGGTGAATTGTAAAGACGTTTAGTATATGATCACAGCACGCAATGACGTGACACACGGTGAGTTGTGAATACGTTTAGTGTCTGATTACAGAACGCAATAACGTGACACACAGTTAGTTGTGTAGACGTTGAGTATGTATGATCACAGAGATTGCATCTTGCCCAAATTCTGTCGATGGTATGAAGATCAACTTAAAAAAACTCTATTACCCTCAAAGGTAAGAAGTCGATACAGCATCGGCAAAGTATCCCTATTTAACCGCATAAATACAGAAACAAATTGCTTTGAAAATTTTTTTCATCCTCTTTGGGTGCATAGTACCGATCCTATGCTATGTATAGATATTCTATCAGCTGGCTAGTTAGGATGTTGATAGGGGGATCTTGACTTTGATGGTTTGGTAAACGTTGCCAAGATATATCAGTGGTTTGTTGGGTGAGATGTAAATATTCGGCAGGAAAAACCTTGTATAAGCACCCCAGCTTCAATGAACTACGTTGCCTAAAGAATTCCTGTTTTTGTAAGTCTAATGTCGCCAATATTTATCAGTGTCGTAGATTGCGCAATCGTAAAAACAGCACGTTCTGTTCTATCATATATTTTCCTTACATAATTTTGCCATTGTACTTGAGAAATATACTACTCAAGGAAGTACGGCGTAAACTTGCCTCTCATATGTGAGGGGTTAAGGATGCTTCGGATTTCCTTTCGGATGTGAGATGCACACGTACCACAATATAAGGAGGATTTATTCAGACTTCAACATCCTGAACGTTGGAGAGCATTCAGGCAGTTTCACCATTACACTGAAAGGACCACAAAATAGATAAGCCAATTTATAACCGTCTGTTGCATTTTAATGGGTAGCAACCGACTCGATAGCCAGCAGATTTTTATCGTTCAGGCAGAAAAACGTTCTTAACTGGACATTTTCACAATAATTTCTATCATGGACAACGCCGTGCAGATTGCCGGCATGATAATATCAGTAACATAACTGGTTGTCGCAGTCAGCGTGTGGTTGTTCATTAGTGCCTCCCATCAAAAGTTGTCAGCAACAGCGTTGAATTACTCAAGTACCGTCACAAAAATGGGCCAGGCCGAATTTGAAGAAGATTTAACATCATATTTAACTAATATTTATCTATCATGCAATGGAATCTAGAACTCAATTAATTGCAAATCACTTGGATTGGTGTGTCACTTTAATATCGCGCGATTTATTTGTGACGACTTTTTTCACCGAATTGAGCTGCAGTGTTTTGACAAATCTTGGAAGGACACATATCACATCATGTGCTCGATACTTTTAAAAACAAACGATATTGTATAGCCATGAAGATGGTGGAATTTTAACTCTCAGAACTATTTAACATTACTCGTGCATTGTGGCCATCTGATGTCTACGCCTCGGTTTACATTCGATGCTTTCAAATATTCCTGCTGGGCATTAGGTGGGCTTTCTATGCATGTTCCTGATCATGAATTTCTCATAGCGTAACCAAATGACCGTCCACATTGGTTAGCAGAATGTCTAACCTGGCACCACGATATTCTCCTTCTTTATACACGAACACGTTATTGGCTGCGCAAATATAAAAAGCAGTAAACCGAAAGTGGTACTGATGTGAATAATTGGAAATAACGTGCAACGATATTAGGACGGCGAATACATCAGTTTGTTTTCAAATAAAGCACAACTATGTCGCGAATCATGTTTTGCCAACCGCAATGAAAAACCCGAAGCAATAGTGTTTTTGCTAGATTGGCTGCATGCTTCATATGAAGCGGACATTTGCGTCTGGCCATGCACAGTAGAGGAATCAACAAATGAGCAGCTTGTTGCATTGTCTTGCAATCAGTTGGCATATATATATATATATATATATAGATATATATATATATATATATATATATATATATAGATATATATATAGATATATATATATATATATATATATATATATAGATAAACATATATATATCATATATATATATATATGTATATATATATATATATAGAGGTTTGTATTTGTATATATATTATATATATATATATGCATATATATATATATAATACATATAGATGTATGTATATATATATATATATATATGCATATATATAAATATATATATATATAAATATATATACACATATATATATATATTTATATATATATGTGTATTATATATATATATATATGTATATATATATACATATATATACATATATATAATATTATATATATATATATATACATATATAGATATACATGGAGAGAGAGTGAGAGAGAGAGATTGTGTGTGTGAGAGAGAGAGAGAGATAGAGAGAGAGAGAGAGAGATAGGGGCGTCTGTTGAAAAATTGCGCTGCATTGGTGGAGCCATGGTTTAAAAAATATATGCACAATCGGGACCCATTTTCGGAAGTGAATTATGTAATATATTGTGCATTGCTAATGAAGGCATACGCATGATACATGCTTACGCTAATTCCATCACACTGAATCGTTCTCTTGTGCTTTATAGGTCATCTGTACCCTCTTTTGTTGCTGTTATAAGCCACCACTGTAACAATTTTCGAATAGCAGTGTGATAGTACATGAACATTGTCTATGTGTCAGCAAGGCGAACTGTATGCTGAAAGGTCCCTAATTGCGCGTTTTAGCTCTTAAGCCTAATTTACTCATCTAACACTAATACCGAATTCATCTCCCTTTTTTATACTGGCACACACTGCTGGACCAAAGAACAGTACATGCGCACGTGCACACAACGTGGGCTAATGACTTATTCATCGTGCGCGATTTTTCAATATATGTAATGAGGGTGCGCTTTCGTAACTTGCTATGGCAATTCAAATGGGCATATGGCCTTGCTTGCTGGGGCTCATATTTATTCTATTGTGTAATGTACTATTTATCGCCCGAAATGAACGGCTCAGCCCTACAAAATTATGCAACCTCCTCACTGTTGCTATGTATTGTCACGAGTGACGCAGTATACTTAGTATTGCCCTGTTACGCCATTGAACGGAAACAATCATTTTATTACTTTACTTTATTTATTACAACTAATTTGGCTACAACGATTAACAATTGGCCTTTTAAAGTGAGCTCTGAGTAATACGCATAATATACCAATATATGCACGTTACCATGCCTGTCACTGATGATAATATTGGATCATAGGTGTGATTATATTGACGATCTTAAAAAAATGTACGCGATTGTCTTTTTAATGGTCTCAAACAGAAGAATGTTTTTCATTATTTAACCTATTCAATAAGATTACACGTAGTCCAGCAAAGTTCTGCAAATTGTTCTGTCATGGGGAGTCGATACAGAAAACTTATTTTATTCGCACTTGCAAACGTGCCCAGCACAGCATATCACGAACTTAGTAACTTGAATTAGCCTTAATGTCTGCCAAGATATGTTCAGTTATGGGATTGACGCCTTGGTGACCATGCCGATAAGACTGGAATTGTAACACTTTCTATTTTATCTTAGTAAGCATTGCCACCGTTTCCCGTTTGCCATATACGACTATATCAACGCTTGCTTTATTTATGCATGTAAAAAGTGGAACCAATTCATGGTATTTTAATACATGTAAGGACATAGCGGATAAGATGAAACAGCAAGTAATTTGCAAAAGCAGACAGTATTTGATTACCAAATGCGGTAGTTGTTTTCTTAATTTAACCTTTAAGGAGAAACCATTGCTCACATAGAGTTCTCTAAATAGTATATTGCATTGGGGACGTCACAGCTGGTTCACTTTCCATACTCTGATCAACAGCGGCATCGTTCACAGGCAGCGCGTTGAATTATTGACGTTTAGGCCACATACATGCATATGGTATTCAATGAGCATCGACGCAAAGGGAGCGTTGCCTGATAGCAAGTGTTATTAAATCACACGGCGTACCAACGTTCAACCTGCTGAGAAGAGATAATATTCCAAACACTCAGCAGCATGTATTCTGAATGATGTTATGTGTTGTGTGGTTAGGTAGAGCACAATGCAGATGATCTCCGTTACCAAATAATGGCATTGGAGTAATGGCATCATAGTTTTGCAAACACACTGCGACATGTTATTCAACTTATTTCGCTCATTCATATCCTCTATGTGCAGATTAACTGCTTATAATGCTAGCTCATCATTTCTGCGCCGTACAACTAATGTTTTCCATGAAAATGTGCAGAGCTAATCGCTGGTTCTATGAGAATTACAGTTTCGTCCTTCTTGGCTTCAGAGCGTTCACCTGAAACTGGCTGCAATTGTCTGAAAAACAAAGCTTTGTCGCCATATAATACGCTGCGGCTGTAACGGGCTTGGGGGAGTCCCAAAAAGCCTTTGTTCTGTCCCCGCTTGCCCGTCAAACATGCCCTATGTGTTTATATATATATATATATATATATATATATATATATATATATATATATATATATATATATATATATATATATATATATATATATATATATATATATATATATATATATATATATATATATATATATATATATATATATATACATATATAGAGATATATACATATACATTGCTAAACATTATAATTTTTGTTAATGCATTAAGACAACTTTCGCATGCTTAGTCGATAATCACTATCGGATTCGTAACACTGTGCATATCATTGCTCTATACTATATCATATTCTTTAGTGTGATGGGAAATGCGAGCATGTCATGGAATCGACAGACGATCGTCATGCTTTTTAATATCTCTGCTTATTTACTGACACATATCTTCCACGTTGACACCCATTTGCTTTGGAAAATCCTTACAGATCCAGGGTTGGAGTTTAATCATAGCTGAAGTATTTCCTGTGACTAATAGAAGCTCTGAAGCAAAGGTGGTGTAGCGTTCTAGTTGTTAACCAAGATTGACGAAACTGTGATTCTCAATAAACCAGCTATTAGGTCTGCACATTTTCATATAACTTTAGCTAGATGTAGAGTTTTGATGTCGCTGTAACGATGAGCTAGTAGTGACAGCGATTCAGCTGCACAAATATAATTGAGTTAAGCAAATGGAATAACATGTCGCAATATGATCATATGTGTCTGCAAAACTCTGATGTCATTACCCAAAAGCCATTATTTGACTCTGTGAGTGCCACAGTTGGTAAACGAGATTATCTTCATTGTGTTCTGTCTACCTAAGCATCACATAATAGCATTCAGAATGCATGCGCTAACTGTTAAATATTAACTCTCCTAGCCAGGTTGAACATTGATACACGGTGTGAATCAATAATATTTGCTATCTAGGGAACGCTGCTTCGATGAGCATCAAATACCATACGCATAAATATATACCAGAACGCTTATTGTTAAATGTGCTGCATGAACCAGCAGTCGCCAATGCAATATACTGTTTAGAGAAATCTGTGTGCGTAATGGTTACTCCTGAAATGTTTGAATCAGGTTATCAAATACTGCCTGCCGTTCGCATAAAAAATCTCTGCGCAAAATATTGGTAGTATCAACTCAACCGGCGATGTTTATCAATCTTGTCGTTACCTATACATTAGAATATCATGAATTAGTCAATCAAGTACCACTTTTTTCAAACATCAGTAACTCAAGCACTGATATTTTTGTATACCATTAAGTACTAACAGACGGTGATAGTATGCTACATTAAAACGGAATGTGATTCAAATCCAGTCTTAACGGTCATGGTCACATGGGCGGATATCTAATAACAGAACGCGTCCTTCACAACTAAATGCTTATTCAAGCTACGAAGTATATGATGTGTTGTGCTAGGCACATTTGTCAATGCAGACATTTTTGTACAAACATTTCATTTGCTCTTCCAGACACACAATCTGCAACAGTTGATGATGCTAGCATCTCCTCATCTAAGCAAACCTAATAGTAGCTATTTGTCACGTCAACCCATTTAATAGGCTTTATAATGAAATACATTGCTAGTGATGTTGTACCATGTCCTTATGACGGCACACATATGTTGAGTGACGTATGATTCTGCCAGAAGGATTTAGTTTCGATACAATATCTCAAAACGATGTCGTAAATATCTCACTAGGTGGAATTGGGATATCGACTTTAAAACTAAACACGAACGCTTTCTCGTCAGACATGTGTTTCTATGTCACTTCTGGACTAATTGCTGAAAAATATCATATTGAATCGTCTTAGCTATATTTAGATTCAATTCCGATTTCGTTTGAGACAAGCGATCGAATACGACGTGTAGTCGATGGTCAATGTAGTTATTATATTTGTGTTTTTTCTAGAACCTATTATTGTCTATGATATGCAATTAGGTGTGACTCCGTGATTTTTCTATGTGTGCTCTAACTATTGTCATCATGTGGATAAACATGTCTTGTGTCTCTGCGCCATTAACAACGGGGATGAACTGGTGTTCTACTTTGTTCAGTATCAGAAATAATGAATATAAATCAGAAGTCAGATACGTTTGTAAATTAAATAGCTTTCGCAGTTAGGCATTAAATGATATCTGATGGTCCATATATTCCAAATTGATAAAATTTAGGTAGATTCATAAGCGAATTGAGGTGGATTTTGCAGGTTAATAAGCTTGGGGTATCCCCGGGGTGGTGCTGCTGTTGACATGTGTAGGGTAGCGAAGCATTTCAGGGTGATGCGTCTGTATAAATACTGCTTATCTCAGTTGAGTGACGATATATATTTGTGTGGCTCAATTACGTTTTACGAGTCTCTTTGAACGTATGGGTTAAACACTGTGTCCATCTGAGCAGACAACGCTTATCCTCAAAAACAACTGTAAGTATTACCGATCTCAGGTCGCATACTAATGCATCCGGGCATCTCAAGTTCGTTTCAGTTGAGACTTCAGACCTGTATTTCTCGGTCTAGGCATTTGTATAATCGGAGATGGTATTTGAATTCGACTCCATGTTGATACGTTATTCAGAAATATCTGGACCTACAAGTGTGTAAACTATTAACTGCACATATTCAATCGCTCCCTGTTATATGAATCCTGTGCATACAAGTTTCCTTGTGTCTTTCGCGGTTTTGCTTTCAACTTTATCCGAGGTTTAACTACAAATGTGTGACTGTTATGTGTTTAGATTACCATGTAGTTAGAAGGCATAACAATTGTCATTGTTCATTGTAATTTCTCTACATGATATAAATGTCATAAAAAGGACAGCTATGTTATATATTCAACCATTGAGGTTTCGCTTCGGATACATCTTTCGTTCATTATTGCTCATTGTGTTAGGAATAAACGATACAAACTGTAATATATTGTTCGTGAATCACAATATGGTGTGGATTGCGTCATGCAGATATCTGGCTTCAAAACTCAAATTTTAAAAGCCGTAGTCCAGGCTGACAAAAAAACTGATTACTTTTAATAAGATGTGGTATAATTCAATGTTTCTCTTCTGTGCTTATCTTTGATCACCACCAAGTAATACAGATTGGCATCATTTTAATCCCGGGGATTCCTATATGAACCATACATATGTTAAACACAACGTTCCAGTTAGAAATCGAGGATATCGCCTAATCACTGGCTAGATCCTCAAAGGGTGGACATACATGATTGATTGCATTCGTTGATAAGCAATATAATGCGGGGAATATGTATTGATATGAACATGTATTGATGGATCAGAAATTGCATATTGCTTAATGAGATCTTACCTTTGCTAGGAGTCACTGATATTACTTCTGAACAACACCAACGTTGACCATACTGAGCAACGTCAGTAGAGAATCCATCAAGGAGTCACAGTTTATTCTTATCCGCCAGTGGTGATATTCTTATCTGTCTGGAAAGTGTATGAATGATACTTTACATTGAACCGAAAGTATATTTCAATTTATTCTTATGCATAAGGCCATTTAATGATCATTTGCTATTTCCGCGCTGAAGGGTGATACATATCATTTATCATGGTAGTCAATATAATTACCCCCATGATCCTCATCCTCACCAGCAGGGGCGTAGCTGGGCCATTTTTGGAAACGATGTGTAGGCCCGGGCCTACCGTGCCTATTGGAGCTACGCCGATGACCAGGCATGGTAATGTGCGGAAATTGGTTTATTATGCCTATTTCAAGAGTCCACGTTGATAGACCAATTATTCATTATAACGTTGTAGCCAGATGAGATGTTCATAAAGAAAAGAAACACAACGGCGTAACTGGGTAACACTGAGAATGTTGGTTCACACGTGACCATACATGGCAATAACGAAAGCGTGACATAAGTTCGTAATGGTGTGATACATAACTCCCAGTATTTAATGCAAACTTCGCTGAGTGTTTCATACAGGACGTGTGAGTATTCCATACAGAACTGGTGAGTTTTCCATACAAGGCTTGTGAATGAGCGTGAAGTGATGAGTTTGATTTCTAGACGGGACTTTCAATCTAGAGCGGTTGAACTCGATCATGTAGCGTACAAAGCACTTCATTGAAGCGTACGCTGGCCACACCAAATATACGCCCTTACTCAGACTTTCCCATCATATAAGGTCCTTATCCGCTGCGCAACCATCCGTTAGATAATCGAAGTATTAACAGTCGTCTTATGGTTCGTTATGGTTCGTCAACGTTACAATTCGTCAATTCTTTTCTATCGCCATGCTGCAATTTGAACGTTTGAAACAAAGCAAATGGCATCTTCATGATCAATTGAATCCGTGTGGGTATTTAATACGTGCGTGGTACAATATCCGGTTATGTACTTTTCGCTCAAATGAACTCGCATGTGCGGCATGGCTGCATCTTATTTCTGTGCTTGCAATAATAATTGAATTCAAACGGTGGAGCAAAGGAAAGTCAACAAGACAAACATCTGGGTGCTACTGCAGAAAGAGACACGTCTACTGGCTTCAGATTCGAATAGCCAATATGCACTCTTTTATGCTCATTGACACACCAGTTCACAAATAAACTCAATTAGGCCATTGGTACGCACATGTGACTGGCACACCGCGATCTCAGCATTTTTACACTGCCTTTTCCGTAATGGTGTGTTAACAATTCTGTTGCTCCCTTGAGTTTGTTAAGGTGTCGTAATCCGAGAAAATTCTTTTGTAAAGAGTGACGTGT
>CM067345.1:1470257-1507757 GCA_034190875.2 Urechis unicinctus
CTGCAATCATCACCGCACCCTGCAAAAACACGGATCGCATCGCCCCTGCAGGTGTGTGATACATTGCGTGTTGCAAAGACAATCTTGCATACATATTTTCCAGTAAGCACTCATTGCAATGAGTAGTCCAACGCCCTCCACGTGCTCTTAAATCCCAACAAGGGAATTTGTACACACACACACATACTACACAAACAAAAGAGGGATAGATTGGTTCAACGCCCTTCACGGGCACTCAAATCACAACCTGGTGTTATTTTACAGATACATCAATATATATATATATAGATATATATATATATATATATATATATATATATATATATATATAGATATATATATATATATATATATATCTATATATATAGATATATATATATATCTATATATATATAATGTATACATATTTATGATCTATTATATAGATATCTATATATATATATATCTATTCTGATCCTATATATATATCTTTGTATATATATATATATCTATATATATCTCTATATATATATCTATATATATATATATATATATATATATATCTATATATATATATATATATATATAGATATATATAGACAGACAGACACAGAGAGAGCCCTAGAGAGAGAGTGAGAATGCGCGTTTGTGTGTACGTATGTACCATTAAATTATCACTGCCGATCTTTCCTGCTCAGATCCTGGATGTTTCGTTTCCCGCTTCTGATTGTGTGTTTTAAGCAAACATTCGATATGGAATCATATGCGATTGCGAAAAATAGTTTAACCGATATACCGAATTTGATCGTGTCGAAAATCGGTGGAACTTATTAAGATATCTAGTCCATATTGAATGTTATACTAATTGCTACTGTATATTTAATTCGGAAGAATTCTTGGCAATGCATGGCCCACCCGTGTACATTTGATTGTGCCTTGTGCGATAGATTCTGGTTCCAAAGGTAGCGAATGTTGACATGGAAAGTTGGCGAGGACCATGACATTGCTATGTAATGCGTGTGTGGCCCTGAAAAGCCATTTGTATATCGTCTTTGTAATTGAATACTCCTTTAATTCACCTATACTGCTGAATACAGGATTGCCAATAATCCATTTTTCTACTTATTGGCTTAAGTGTTATCATTTTGTAATGCATTTGGAGCGAATAACTGATATTCTGACCATCGCAACCAAATCCAAATGGTATCACAATGCCTAATTGAGGTAATGAATTACAGATCCCCATATGTGCTTGGTCGAAAGGTTGATCAATCTTCCTAGTGGTTCCCTGAGGTAGTCCGTGTCTGTCGAGACTGGATTGATGACTGCTTAAATGCTGTCAATACTCGTTGGATGTCGGGGATAATGTCTGCCGGTGATGGAGCGGAGTGGGATCAATAGTAGCCAGCGTTATATGCGCTTGAGGATGTAAAATGCTGGCGGAAACTAACCTGGCTAGCTTGAATGACGGCAACAGCCGTCGAGGTATTGTCATTGATATTCCCGCGGTAATGTAGACGGTGACAGTATGAAGCACGGCTCTTATAGCGTAGACATTGCGACAATGCGTGTTTGTAATGATGACGCATCAGAGCTTCCGGCTCCACAATGGTGCAATACATACAACACGGGATGCGATTATTGCTCATTCCTAAAAAAGTGTCACAGCTCTAAAAGTAACCTCTCCCGAATCACCAACATAGCTTGTTCTCGTAGTTGACCAGATTAAATCTGCGTGTTGCCATCTAAGGAATCATACGTTAGACATAGCCCATTAAATGTGTGAGTGCTTAGCCCAAATGATTGTTTCGGCCGTCTTACCAATTGCTACTAAAGCGTCGTATCATTAATGCATTCTCCCTGTTTGGATGCAAACGAGCATAGATCAATGACCAGGTTTTGCAGTTAATCAGCTGTTGCCCAGTATATGCCATATATTCAACAGTCATGTTCATCCAATATATCCCTCATGCCTTCTGGGTTGCTCTCGAAGGATTAGACGCTTACTCTCTTCGAAGTGGCATTCCATTGATTGACTGCGCCGATGGCGACCGTGCCCAATAGCCAAGTTAATGTTCGAATCACCTGGCCGGAAACAAACACGGCTTCTAGTAAGCTATAGCTCTTGTACAACCGCCCACATCATCCACACCGCCTTTGCTTCTGACATCATTGATGGGGATGCAGACTAGCGCTCACGGCGCAGCTTTCTGTGCGTGCAATAGCAGCATCAGCATCAGCAGCAGCAGCAGCAGCAGTAGCGGGGAAGTGGGTTGACTTAGGTGGCCTTATGCTGCTTGCTGCCTTTCTGCCTGACGGCGCGCCCTCTATAATAAGTCCTCGCTGACAGACCCCACTTCAGTGCGGCCAGCATGCCCACAGCGCTAGCTGCCACTTCCATCTCCGTCTCTCAGAGTCTACAATCCCTCGTGCGTAGCCATTCAGAGGAGAGATTTGACAATCAAGAAGACTGTAGAGAGGTCATTAAGGCCACCTTGACAACACCTGCCGTGCTAGTCACTACCACTATATGACCGGGAATATTGATGTGCCGCACACACTCTTCTCAGACTGGGGCGCCGGCAGTGGACCATCAATATGTCAGAGGCATCCACAATGCTTCAATTCAACGCCGTGTGCTCAGAACCTTAACTCAGTGGTAATGCAATATACATTATCGGGGTCAGTGATGTGTGCATATGAACAGCATAGGCGTCGCAGATGCTCAGCAAGATTTCAAGGCAATCGGAAGGATAATATCATCACGTTATGACGTCGCCTGGTACTGTTGGAACAGATCTAGCCACGCCTCACATGACTTATTCGAACATTGGAGCATAGGAAATCATGAAACACAAATTCTATTAGGACTAGCATGTAAAGAAGTTAAAGACTGACAGTAGAATACTTGTTGATATCGGGTGAGTCATAAGGTTAAATTATATATACTTGGCCAACAGCAGTAACATTTGATATGCATGCGTAACCAGCTTTAAAATACAATTTAGACTAAAGCATTTATTGGGGTTTCAAATGACAGTCCTAGAACGTACAATAGACAAGAAAAGACTGACAATCTGGGAGTCATGTTTCCAATTTGTGTGTTGTTCAAACCTGCGACTACTATTGCAGCTAAAAGCCGCAACCTTTTCTAGTCACGTAGACCACGATCTATGTATTCTACAGCGGACCTTAGCTGTCACACTAAACATACAAGTACACCATAACCTCAGCACAAAAGCCGTCCTTCATACGGCTCCTTATATGTAGCTCGAGTTATGCATCGATATTTGCATGCCTGTGTTGAGTTTGCTAACGCTTCATTTTAAAGAGTCAGCTTTGTGTTCAAACACTGTTAGGTCTGCACGATATCCAATTAAGCTTCTCCCTTGAGTCTCCTTCGTCTGGACGCTGAACCCCTTGTGATATTATCTTGTCTTGATCTCGCGAGAGCATAATGAAGGAATGGGTATGGAGAGCCAAAGCAGTTATAAATATGCACAGCATTTGTGCAGCACTATAATTGCATTTTGAAATTATTGGTAATTGCAGCATATTGTACATGGCGTTATGACATTTATGATCATACATAACAGTGAACATAATCTCAAAGCTTATCGGTTAGAACACATTATTGCACAAGCGCATCATTTATGCATAGACTGTTGCATAGCCTATTAATGCTAATAGCTTCTAATGCTGTTGGTCTGGACCCTAGGTCATCATTGCCACCTATTTATTCCAAATCGGTTCAACGGCTCAGTCACTGACGACCATATATAACCGGAGAGATCATTTTATTCATGAATCTTCTCGTTACTGTTGCATATTGTTACATATATACTGGGACCTGAGGCTCACTATCTGCAGGGCAATTGTGCTTTGAGCGACAATTCCCATAGCAACTACTAATAAGAAATTACAAAATATGTCTATTCGATGAGCGGCATCGGATTCTGTGACATGGCCTGTGGCGTGAAGCGTTTGTAACAGAGCTGAATACTGAGCATTTCTCTAGAGAACCTCATTCTGTAACAATCCCTCGAGGTTCAGCTCATCGCTTATACAGCAATTTTTATCGCTGGCAGTGCAAAGTCGACTCGATGCGTCATATGTTGCATTTTCTTATACTATATATAGTACGCTTTATACTTACAAATCAGCGCTCTATAGTTGTGAAAATAGATAAAGAATGTTTGTGTTTGTTAATGCGAGCAAGTTACATATTCATTGACAGGACTGCGCCATCAGCCATTACGAGTTTCAATAAATGACGGAAAAATCCTTTCCAAATTTAACGGTGTATCCTATTCATTATAGATATCGAATGCAGTAGTGAGTAATAAATACTGTGTGTGACGACAAAGGCAGATGCTTCTTTATTGACTATATTGTCTGTTGTATCAATGCTGTTGTACATCGTAGTTGTCTACAACAATTACTATTACAACACGACTGAATGCATCAGTCCGAATTTCTATTCTAACTTTCCATTGCGTTCCTAAAAGTAATATCTGGTGTATTTCAAGGTAATATTCAAGGATGGATTGGGACCTTCTCCGTAGCTATGACTTATGTCAGGTGCTCATTCTCTGCTCATTCATCACGCTTTCAGGTGAGACAGACCATGTGGTCATATATGCCATACTAAGGTTGGATTCTTCATTGGAGTAAAACCTAATATTCAGGCAGAATATTAGATGAATGCATACTCCTAGTATGAGCAGACACATCTCTTGAATACACATGCTTCTCTAGAGCTGGCTTGTCTTCGGTCGTGCTGCTCGGTTACTATGTAGCCTCGTATTGATCTGTCACGCTGTTTCAGGCAGTTCCTGCAGATATGAGTTCTCTAGTGAAACGAGCAGCACAGGAACATTTACTACTCCTGGTTACCCAAGGGCTTACCCCAACAACGCCAAATGCTACTATATATTCTCGGGCACAGAGGACGACCGTATACAAATAACTTTCCTCGACTTTCATCTTGAAAACATGACAAATGGAGGGTATGCATTTCTTGTGAGATGTGCTTTCTCGCGTTATTAATTATTTCCCCATCTAACAGTTGATCTTCCTGATTGATATCTGCGCTTTTCCGTTGCAGCTGCCCTTATGATTTTATAGACTACTATACTGTGGATGAACACGAAGTGAAAACACTAGAAAGGAGAATGTGTGGCATCACTCCCCCTCCACCTATGCTTACTGTCCATCAACGAGTGGAACTTGTCTTTATTTCCGACTATATTGATCCGCACAAAGGATTCTACGGACAGTATGAGTTTATCGATGAATGTACGTATAACGGTTGTTTCAACCATGACGTAGTAGTAGTCATATTTAAAAACTCTTTTATTTTCTTTCACTTATAGACTGCATCCGCATAAGGTTGAATATTGAATGTCGACTATATCTTATGTTCCTTAATTTGACTGAAGCGCTCCAGGTGTGGGCTAAGAATTCACCCGCGTGTGGTGAGTTCTCCATACAAGGTGTTGGAGGAGTCATTAGCTCGCCGGGTTACCCCAAACCTTACCTCCCACACGCAGAATGCACATGGGTGATCCGCGTCGACAAGGATAAGAAAATTGCATTTAATTTTCTCAAGCTAGACCTTGGGACAGACGGTATTTGCATATCAGACTATTGTCAAGCTTTGCTAATCGTATCTTTTGCAGTCGTTGGCCGTGAACATGAATTTCAAAATGCTCAACTCCTGCTTCTTTGCAGTGACATGCACAGACACATTCGTACACATGTATAATGGGTTCGCTGTCCCTGGCCAGACACCAGACGCACAAGCATGTGGACAGCTGTACTTACAGAAACCTACAGGCAAAAAGGAATTTACAAGTAACAGCTACAGAGCTACATTAAGGTGATATATTATTGTTTCATCATTATTGCTGTTGCGTTCAAGTAAGATCCATATGTGAACGTAAGTGTTATATTCAGGTTTGAGGGTGGTCGGCATGGGGGTTCGGAGAGCTCTGGGTTTCAAGTCGTGTGGACTGCAATGAAGCCACCTGAAGAAGATATTGATCCACGCGGCCATGTTGTTAGTACGTAGCACCAGATAAATTGATTACGTGCCAGGCGCTGCATCGAACTTTATATCAAACACTTGCGCTATTATATCTTTTGTTATCAACAAAGCATTTTTTTGTGAAAGCATGATCTCTTCTGATTTGCAACAGAAGAATCCTGTCCTGAAGTCAAGTGCTCTGGAAGCGAATACTGTAGTGACAGCACTTATTTTCTCTGTCATCGTGACCCACCATCCTGCATCGCCAGCTCGCTAAGGTGTAATGGCGTTCCTAACTGTGGTTCATACGACAGTAGCGACGAGGATGGATGTGAGTATGGCGGCTCTAATTGGAAAGCGAGCATCAATATGTTGATATATGCTACTGTAACAATAATATCCGTACAACGTTGATATGAACAACATCAACCTGTAAAACTTGGTATTCTGATGTGATGTTGCAGGTATGACGAAGATCATTCTCTTGATTGTTGCCGTGGTTGCTCCTCTTGTCACCATCATTGTTGCTTCTAGCGTGATTTGTAGATATTGTAAATTTAGGCGACAAAGACGGATGAAACAAGCTCAGAATCCCGATATAACCAGTTGTATTCTTCACAACAAGCGTAAACATAGGAAAGACAAATCAGCTAAGGATGTGAAATTAGAGCAATTAGATTCGAGCCCTGTCAGCAAAAGACACAGTATTGTATATTCGCACTCGGGGCAGCCTTCTATTACATATTCACCATCGTATTGCAGCCGATATAAGGGACTAGAGTCGGCTGTGCCAGGGCACTACGAAAATCCCTATGACGTCAAAACACACTCACCACCACATCCAATTAACTCTGGGATGAACAAGACTTACGGAACCCAATCATCGCCTTTGTACGCGGCTGTGCCGCGGGTATCGCCAGCCCATCTACGCAGATCGACGTCACTTCGCGAACAAAGACCCACCCAAACATCCATTTCGGTTACTGTGTAACTACCTTGCTAGGTGGATAGCACCCATGTTTGATTGTTCAATCATTCTATGCATGTATGCGTGTATGCAGCTGACATTAGGGAGTCATTGTCTTTTATGTGCTATTTAAATTGGGACTACCAGGAATGAACAATCGTTTTGGTACAATTGCAAATACTGCCAGCAAGACAAGGCTTTCAACTCGGCGAAGATATACAACGTGGATATATGCAACGCCTATGCAAGGAATACTGCTGGGTAGAAAATAGACAATTGTAATGGTGAAGATAACGGTGACTCGCATTGGAGGCATACTTACCACAATAAGGCATAATTGTTGCTCTAATATGCGCCTCTTATTGTCGTTTCGTTTTTCTTATAAATGCATTTTGACCCCCTTTGAGGGTCAGAAAACAATATATACTGCCAACGACACACCAATATCGCATTCGATATACTTCATCTGTGGCTAGTTTAGGAAATGCAGCTTTATTAATTCCTTCGCCCCGAGCCTGGCGCGCTGGAGCACGTTAAGACGTTGTCCTTCGCAATTTAACAGAGGCCTATCGCTACCAATGCTTGTTATTTTCTGTGAAACGGACAATGCAATGTGTGTCAGTGTTTGTCTTGTGTTATCCCATAGGTCACCTCGGTGTTGAAAGACTTTGTCATCTTGAGTGGCCTTACTGGTGCCAGCAGCTTATTCAGTATCATCGTTTTCTATGGAAATAATGGTTCTTCGACGATTGCTTACTCATAGGATGTTCATCTGCGCTAATGTCTGCGCTTTCAACCATGATGTAAAAACTAATTAAACGTAATGACGTTGAGCTGTAAACATAACATCCTTAATTGCATATAATAGTTTGTCTTGAAGTGCTATCAATATCTAAACTTGCTCAATATATGTAATGCGCCGTGATAAGCGAAATCATTTATACTCGAAGCTTTCGACAATTTCGATCGACGACCGGTGACGTGAGTCAACGCTCCTACCCATCACCGATCCCTGTTTATTGCACCAGGATTAAACAAGGAAATAAGACCGTGAGCATTATGGTGGTTACACAATGTTCCAGGAAATAGTGTTTTTATCTGTCCTTTGGGATAGGCGACACACTTTATTACTCGCTCGTTGAACGTTTTCAGCTGGGTATTATTGCCACACAATCAGTAATGATTTCTATGCCTGTAACAAGTATTAGTTTGCTAGCTGTCTGCATATGTTGAGTGCGATTCATAAACACCACATGGAATTAAGTCAAAACACATCAGTCGGCGTAATATCCGCATCACGGATTACATGCATATAATATGCATGTAATTATGCCAATAATTATTGATGACAAAAGTGTTCAACAATTTACAATTTCATGACCAATACACCATGGCACAATGTCCTTCTCCCATTGAGTATAAACAGGTCACGGGGAAGCACTTTACTGATTTTCAATAACATATTTTCGCCTAATACAAATTAAAATAGCTCACACTTTGGAAAGGTAACTGACGCCAACTGGCGTTAATACTAGCACCTTCCTTGCATTGCATAAAGCCTGCTAGGTCATCTGATCATGTTCTCCATTAGCTCCGGATCAATTATTCATTCCAAACTAAGAGAATGTATTTCGTGGCAAAGGAAATCATCTGTACTGACTGTACATTATGTTTGAAATGCAATAATGGACAGATGCAGTGTTCCACATTTTTCATAGTTATTTCCTGAAATGTCAGATGGCATACAAGCTGCATTATTATTGTATAATGCGAAACAGGATGCTTGAAAGAAAGATTAGTGTCAATGAATACAATATGCAGCCGGCTTTAACGCATTTTGACCTTGAGGTTTTTTTCATTGACAAATGTGCTATTATTTCTTGTCAATAATGGCTAGTATCATTGAGGTCAAACCAAGGAAACGTTTGTAAATAGCACACATAAAATACATTATGATAATTAAAAACATGCCATCATAATTGAGATCATTAACAAACTCATAAATAAAGAACAAATTCAAAAATAGTTACGTGCGAGGCATGTGCTTTGTTATTAACCAGCTGCTAATCGGTACGGTTCGCTGTGGCACATTATCACTTATCCATATTTCTATTTTGTAGTTTAATGTTCTATGATAACTTCATATTTATAGAACATGTTATTTAGTGTACATCTCGCGTGGTGCACTGATATATTGTACAGACTGTTTGCAGTTATGGAAGCAACAAGTGTCTTTATGCCTCTGCTATTTCTATCACAGAAAGTCCGATGGAAACTTTAATTAAATGCCAGATAGTTGCTAGTTACCCAGCTCATTGACATAAGTTTCTGTAGTTCTTTTATGCATCTTACCTGCTAAATGTGGTATAATAGTCTGTATAAAGGAAAATGCTCGGCAGCCGTAAAACAAGAAATCACGCTTGACGCGAATAGTAATGACCATATCTTACCTGTAAGACGCAGTGTATAGCACGTGGGAGTGGGAGTCATTTCCGCATCCGAAGTGTCGTAGCTAGACGATGCTGCTTTGGAATTATAGCTAATCGATAAAACGTCATGGGTACAGCAGCATTCTGCGCTGCACTCAAGGGACAATTGTAATATCAATGGCCATTTATAATAAATTTTATTCCCAGGATAAGCTTTGGCTAAATTGTCATTCTATTGATGTTGCGGGCGCTGGACGGCTACGATACCTTGTCAATTTGCAAAGCAGTACTTTTGTTCTAGTACCGCCTTGTAATCATATGCGATAACGTTCAATCGACTGCACTTCATATTCCCCTAGTTAATTGTCTCTGGTGTCATTAGCAGGTTAGTGAGTGCGCTGTAAAATAGACAGCAGGCAGACAAGTGTGCTCTGCGAGTCATTTGAGTAACCTTCCGGCTGTGTGACCGCTTAGCTAAACGTAACTGAAAGCAAGGCGCGTGTACTATGATCATCGCATTATGCAGCGGAAATTATATGCCATGCTAAAGATTATCAATCTCCATATACGGATAATGTATCATTTGTTACTGCCCTTGTTGTCGACCTTGCTATTAGCCCCATTGATTGACTTGACAGCTCCCATTACTACAATAGCAGCACGGTGCGCTACTGCCTCATAATGTGGGTACATGTAACAGCCGTGTGTATACTTCAGAAAGTCTATTATTGTGGGATGGGTGAGATCATTATATTGAACCGTAATCAAGTTTTAAAGAGTTTAATGTTATCAAGCAACGGACTGAACCTAGTGTTTAAATGATCAGTTTCGCCATTCCCATTGAACCGTAAGTCATTAACTTAATTATGCTGAGCGCTGTATATGTACATTCCCTCCTGCAGTGGTATAAACCTTGCTGTGCGCAGGTTATGAAACTGCATTAGAGATGCAGACAAAACATACAGTTCCTGGATAATTCCTTCAAAAAAGCTGATATAAACTACATTTAATGTTTATCTGGTAGGTTCGGTGACGATTGTGACATTTGACATATTTTTCTTGTACAACATAACTCAAAATCTACAATAACAGCTTCAGGACAATGTACTAAAATAGAGAAGTATTTCACAAAGATACACATTCTGTTATAAGCAATCCTTGAATTGTATGTTGCAACAACATGCAGCTGTTTTATGACGCACTTTGATGGTCATACTTACTTTATTTCCTATAACACTGGGAGTTATAACAGTGTATTACAGCTGCAGTTTAAGTATATATATATATATATATATATATATATATATATATATATATATATATATATATATATATATATATATATATATATATATATATATATATATATATATATATATATATATATATATATATATATATATATATATATATATATATATATATATATATATATATATTATATATATATATATATATATATATATGTATATATATATGTATATATATGCAGCGCATATATATATATATATGATATATATATATATATAATATATATGAATATATATAATATATATAATATATATATATATATACATATATATACATATATATACATATATATATATATATATATATATATATATACCATATATATACATACATATATATATACATATATATATATATACATATATATATATATATATGTATATATATATATGCAAGCGCATATTGTAAATATGAGAGGCATTATACTATTCTAGACTTTAGCTACGAAAGCTACTATATCAACTACATATGGATGATTAGACCAAATCAAGACAGATTGTTTGACGGCAGGTGGATTGGAGAACTCATCGTACTTTGGGATAATATGAAATTTATTCTGAGGGACAGGCAGTTACGTGAGCTAAATTCCACATTCTGTTCACGTATTGAGCAAACCGTAATTGCTAAATTTCCTGCGAGTCTCTAAATTGAGTGCAAGATTCTCGTTGATGAGTACAATTTCTGGTGTCAAACACGTTTGATTGTACAGCCTTGGCGATTAAATGGTTCACGGTAGGTTGCTACTGTCAACATCAAGCAATGGGTATTGTAATTGAAGTACAATGCATAATCAATGAAGCTTGAACCCTGTAGGAAGGCAGCTGGTATTGTGGAAGACTGATCGGATAAAGAAGTTCACTACATAGGCTGAGCAGAGTAATAACTGCCCAATCATTACTTGATAAACAGAAGGAATGGAAGGTAAACAATGACACATAATATTACGTGATTTGCCCTCTCGTAGTTATATATAATCAGACACTAATAAGTAGATATATATACATATGTATATAAATACATGTTTATATGTATATATATTTATATAAATGTAAATATAAATAAACATATATATGAATACAGATGTGCCGCCTGTTCGTCCAGGATAAAGGGAGACAAACCATGGTTATTATAGGACCACGGCATTAAGATGCAGATAACCCGTGAGTAATAATCTGTTGTTTCCTGGAATTATTGATCAAGTAGGTTTTGCGAAAAACAGTTTTGTGATATCAATGTTATAATTGCTGTACGGGGGAAGGGGCAGGGGGCTGGTTATAAATGATCATGCGCTATCTTACTTGGGTTATACTGTTCATGGCTGACATTTCATTAAGCCGCACATAAGCACAAATATTAGCTACTTTAACACAGGAATATATACATAATGTAGCATATGGGGATAAACAATTTGCATACATTTTGCATACATTTCAGATATGTAGGTTTATATGTGAATATATATTTATATATAATAGTTTTCGGTCACATGCATGTGCACCAATCTTCTGTATACAACCCAGATCATACAGACACCGACACCATAATACCATAATACAATATGAGGTTAGCTCAATACATATGCGAGTAACTCGTGTAACAAATCAGAGGGATTGACTACAACCACATACCTAACATTGTTGCACTGTACAATATTCAGGTAGGTAGACAACAGGCTATTTCGGACGTTATCTTAAATTGTGAGATGAACGAATTAAAGGCGGCATCGGAACACCATAGTAGTGAAGAAAACAAGTGCACGTTACGTCGGTGTTGCAACATTAAGTCGATCAAACCATGGATGACAGGCAAACATACAGAACGGCATCATAGAAAATGAGGCATTCAATAGATTTTACATTCGATGACAGCTACATGAGCAACATATGTTTCTGGATATGTTCCTCGCGATGTAACATGTCCAAATTGTTAGGTTGTACAATTATTAATTCACTTAAGGTTACTTAAAATATTGATATAGATCGCAAAATGACAGCCATCTTTCGGTGTAATTTTTAAAAGATATAGAGCGCAAAGTTTCAGTGTACATTTGACGATGAATGCAGCAATATTTGAGCTGGCGATTCAATATGTTCAGAGTCACAGCTGACAGTAAAGGCCATCGATTTTACAGAGCTGTTGACCGGTCGGCTAGGCTGTAAATCTCTTCACAATGGCATTAACAACCTACCATGGCCTTTTGCTGTGACACATTATTCATCCTTATCGAGGTTCCCGTCATCTCTGAGTGCAAAATATAGACTCGATTTCCGAAAAACCCTATGGATGTTTATGTACAATATTTGGCGTACAAATGCGCTATTTGAACATATGAGTTGTTATAGTTTTAATACATATATGAGGCTTTGTTGAGTAATATGTATGTTCTAAAATATGAATATACGTGAGATGAGTTTCCTAGTGTTATTATAATTTTTTTAAATAAAAAACCCCACAATTATTAATAGGCAAACATAGATCTGATATCTATATCAATATATTTATTGGCCTGCCGCACCAACATAATGGTACGCAATATTCGCTTGTTATTATTTAATCGCATCGAGCAGCTTCATCAAAGTCATGACATCCGTCAATACAGCGTAAAATGTATAATTATCACTTGACATTTGGCATGATATTGCTACCCGGCGCAGCATTCTGCCTTCTTATCGTTCGCAAAAAAACCCCAGCTCCATTGGGAAGAGTCAAATGAGATGGGAGATAGATGGTAGGATAACAATTCCTTTATAATTGCGCTTCAAAGAAACAAGTCCCCTTTGACTCACTTACTGCTATAATCTGACCGATCTACTCGAGCTTAGATAATATTTCATCTAAAGAAGTTGAAAATATCGCGACATAATACACACAAGGCAATACCAGCATCCATTGTCGGTGCCCGTTAACATATATATTACATGTAATCGCTTAGAAATGCCATTGATGACAAATGGGCATCATTTTCGTAAGTGTTTGCTCCAATGCTTTGAGTGGATATTAACTCCCATTTAGGTACTTGCCGACAATGGCAATTCTACGTAAAGCAAAGTGCATGGCAAAATCACTTGCATTGGGGGTCTACCAATTTCTAAGTAGCGGTAATTATGAAAGCGACCTTGTTTAAGGTAATACATGGATATCACGTGTTAACTGCATTAAGATGAAAAACTGACAGGCAAAAAAGTGTTGATAACAGCATTGTTTGATATCATTCGATTGTTTGCCAATTTCAACGGTCAGTATGATGCATGGCATGCTATATTTCATTGGTTTTCTCAGTTATAATAAGCTGCATCTCCTACTCGATCCGCTAGTTGCCAAATGCGGCTTTGGGAACAGGTAATGCTACATGCAATGCAGCTTCCTGATAATGTCTGACCTTAATGTTTACGTAGCATATACTGTGTATGCAAACAAGTTGGAAACGAATGATACGATCATCCAGTGATCACAGTGTAAACACAATGATTGTCAATGACGTCGACGCAATAGGACGGTATCGATATTTGCTGATAGATATCAATGCATTGACGTTCAAGTCGCGCGAATACAGTTGAGTTGACCTCGTTAACAGAGGCGGATTATAATCAGATACGAGAGGCTATACGATCTCTAAAAGTTGCCACGCGACTCTTAAAAAACATCAGTCTTTTCGCTAGTCTTTAAGGTTGAAATGGCGCTCTGGTTAATTGTTCATGTTCTCTTCCAGCGTTTATCACTGGCACACGGAAATAAAAGTCAAGCAAATCCGAAACCACGATTTACAAGGATGTTACGATATATTCGGTACAGGGGACTACTGTATTTTGGAAGGTTCTCGTTCAGGGACTACTGTATTTTGAAAGGTTCTTGTTCATGGGACTGCTGGATTTTGGAAGGTTATTGTTCAACGGACTGTTGGATTTTGGAAGGATCTCGTTCATGGGACTACTGGATTTTGGAAGGTTCTCGTTTATGGGACTACTGGATTTTGGAAGGTTCTTGTTCATGGGACTGCTGGATTTTGGAAGGTTCTTGTTCAAGGGACTGTTGGATTTTGGAAGGATCTCTTTCATGGGACTACTGGATTTTGGAAGGTTCTCGTTTATGGGACTACTGGATTTTGGACGGTACTTGTTCGTGGGACTGCTGGATTTTGGAAGGTTCTTGTTCATGGGACTGCTGTTTTGGAAGGATCTCGCTCATGGGACTACTGGATTTTGGAAGGTTCTCGTTTATGGGACTTCTGGATTTTGGAAGGTTCTCGTTGATGGGACTACTGGAAATTAAAGGGACCCATAATGTTGCTTGATGAATTAAATCATGTGCTCCAGCGCCTTTTTCCAATGACTCATTCAAGCAATCTGTAAAATAATCATCGCACGTAACTATTTATTGACTGGAGTGCGAATCACAAATCTCTCCTGTGACTGTGGAGCAGTATTAATTTGTCATGCCTAATAAAACTCGCCTCCTTCTGGGAGTCATTATCCCAATATGCCTTGTCTGGCAGCAATAAAGGTTTGAATTTCACTACCCAGCTAGCGTGCAGATCGAAACGGTTCTCGGCTGGTTAACAAAGTGTATGTTAAAGAATCAATTGCTGTGAATCATATGACATTACATTGTTGATTTTATGCAACTATGTACAGCTTTGAATTTCAAACCATCTGTTCAATCAGCAGTAAAAACATTGATTGGCAGTCATTTATCAGGGCGTTTCAAATAGAACTGGTGTACAAAGATAACAGATGCTGCATATATGACAGGCGCACACATGTGCAAAAGAGTATTAAGTCTATTAAGCTAACATTGAAATCGCCTATAAGCCCTCAAACGATGTATTTATTTCGTCCAACTGGCTCAACTTTGTATTTGCAACGATATGATGGATGTTGTTATAAATACAACCGCATTCCGAGGAAAATATGATCATCAACTACTCCACGCCTATGATTTAAAAATCAAACACGTAGTTATATTGCGTGACTCTTCTGTCACGGGCATTATGAAATCTGCTGCAATCTCATCATCAAAATTATATCGTTTTGCTTTACATCTCATGCACTAGTTAGCAGAAATTTGACTCGAATGTATTTGTGATAAATTACTATGGGTGTACTAAATATGCAATGGCTGTTACCAGTGTAAGGTATCCTTCAATATTCATAAGTTACCGCTCATGGTTGCAAGGACTTAATCGAATTCCAAAATGCCAATCACAGATTCATACCGTGAGACATGCAATAATGTTCTTGTCTTACTGGCACCCTAGCACTGTGCTCGTATGATGCTAATAGGACCTTGCACCACTCAGTACGCATCGCATAATGCATAAACGTCAGAAATATTTCCACAAGCTGACTGAAACTATGGTAGATGCTGTATGAATGGGTTCTGTCCAAATGGTTTCCCTTTCACTGTGTGTCGGTACGTCAGAGGTATTGCACATATAGTAAGTTGGCAGTACTATTTCAAGGATACTGTACTTGCAATCGATATACCAGACGCCTACTTGAACAATTACGATTCCTCCATATGGAGATATTTTCCTTTGCCTATAAAGCGTAGGACGACGACAAGTCAATTTCAATATTAATTGGCCAGATGCGTCACTTCTGTGCGGCATATCAGCCCTCTCTAAGCGCACATTACTCCCAATACAGAATATGCAAATACGAACTCTGAACGTACGACTAGGAAACTATAACCATCTTGCGTTGGCCCTATTTGATTAATCCATATCAAGCCGTCATGGTAAATAATGAAACAAATTGCTTCCTTCCCGCCAGTCGAGTGCTCATTTACACTGCGAATAGGAATGCTCCCGTTGGATACCCTTTCATTCTCTCCATGACATTGTATAAAACCGTAAATCTCTGTCCTGTAAACATCGCCAACCGCACCAATTAAGTCCACTGATTTTTGCCATGTACGGCTGACATGATATATCTCCACATACATTGTGTATCTGCAACAAAAAACACTGTATGTCCTCATAATCACTACCACTATGAACATGAGGGCATACAGTGTTGTTTTTCAGATAAATGCATGTGGAGATATATAATGCTAGCAGTGTGTGACATTTGCTGCATTTGACATGTACTATACGCTCACGAGGAGATTAACTCTCCCACGGAATGCACAAATACCATCATTGTGCGGTTGAAAATCTTTTCAGCAGTACATGTTCTATAGTTGCCGAACTGCTTTACCTTGATATAACAACAAACATGAAAATCTTTTCAGGGGCCGGTTAAGGCTACAGAGAACCAGTTAACTTTATATATAAAGTTTTGCTTCCATGTATGCACTCCTTGAAAACGAATGTAAGAAGAGCCAAACGATGCAATGGTGGTTGAGACTTGACATATCGGTATGTTCACGTGACATGCAGGTGACAACATTCTCAGCACATAAAGCTGTATTAATCATGATATGAGCGCTATAAACATATCTCGCATGGACGGATTGTACATTATTACGCTCACTGGTGCATCAGTATCAAGATGAGTCGGTGAAATATGTTCAATGAATTAGCATGCAGAGGAAATGTTGCTGGAAGCTTAAAACGAAAGTCAGAGAACAGATTTTGACACATTAAGGACGCTGACGGAAGCTGCTTATAGATCATTAATGCAGCATTTGTGATATCCTCTCTCTGTCCAATTATATGATATAAACAAATGCAAAACATCCACCAGGGTAACAGCAGTCATATAACAGTTACAACCGAGGGTTGTGTGTTTCCCTGTGTGTTTCAGAAAGGCTCAGTAGTTTACGAGCTACCCCCAAATCAATATCAACCACGTTTAGCTCTATTGTAAGCGCTCGACAACACCTTAATTACAAAAAAAGCCTGACCAACGGAGAAATAGTATTCTTGGTAACCCAATCTACCAATCTAATTTCCAGAGAGCGCCAATTAGTTTAATCGTCATTCATGGGAGTGCGGTTTTCGTTCGGTTACTCATTATAGCTTTCTGATTGGGTAACCTCATTCATATAACGTAGGCGTAGTTACATAATCTGTCAGGCCAAGTCATTATATGTTCATTGGTTGAGTTGTGTGGCTTACGTCCATCAGTTGGAGACGAATAAAGGCACAACACGGTAGTAGAGGCTAAAAGGGGTAAATTTTATTATTGTCCGAAAGGTGTGCCAATTTAGATGAGCATAATAACTATTATGTACCTATTAGCAATTAAGGTTTTTAAATATTATTTCTTATATTATTTCTGTTAAACCTCAAATAACTCCGTATAGTGGTTTATTTTGGTCTTAGTGGGGGACAGAAGCCACTTAAAGCATGGGGACATGCCAGAATCTCCTGCAGCTCCCATTCAGTGTCTGATCTGAATATAAAGCTCTTTTGTCTCCACACAAGAACTCAAATGCCATCGCGTCAGTGAATCCGCCAAATACACAGCTGTTGGCAGAGACACCCCGCGTCCGATTGACGCGCTAATCGTTAACATTGTAACGTGACAACGTCGCGCCTTCTTACTGTCATACCATCACTCAAACAACCATCTTTTGGAATGCTAGACGCGACGCATTGTAACGAGCTGATCCGTAGCAATTTTCCTACAGTTAAATCTGCCATTGGTACATACCAGTCTCCATGCGCCTTGAATTGAATTATGTACAGTACACTTATATATGCTATTGAGCTTACAAGCCGAAGCTACACCTGGACAATTCACTTATTCAATCTAAAGACAGATGTTTCGACAACAGGCTGAAACCATTGTACCTTTCTTTAAACAAGACTTTAGATGTATTTAAAATCTTAAGCATAAGCATTCTTAGCTGTAATGGCTTGTCTATAGTATGTCATCTTAACCTAGGACTGTGGACACCCTGCAACAGGTCACCAGAATCACCTTCCTGGCCCGCTGGGCTCTTGTCTTAAATGACGTCTTGTGCTGTTCACACCATGATACACAACAAAACACAGACGAGACACATTGAAAACCGGGAGAAATTCAATGCTAACAAAATAAATGACTTTAATTAAATCACCAATGTGGGAACCGTCGCACAGCATACAGTTGCTAGGGCTTAAATCTGTAATAGTCTATTTAATAATAAAACACACTATTTATTTTGCGGGGGAGTCGCTTTAGGAGGTAATTAAATTTGTAAGACACACAACAACAATGATTCAATCTAAACTATAAAAGATTGTATCGAAGGTCGAGAACCGAGCGAGTGTCGTCATTATGTCATTATAAGGATTACATCCCTGTTACAACAAGCGCGTACAGAGCAAGGATAACAATAACCCCCCGAGCAGCCGCCAGGGTCGAGTTAGGCGGGCACTGGAGACCTGTTCGACTTTGATCGTCAGCGGGAAAATGGACCGGGGGATAGGGATGATAGTCGAGGAAAATTCAACAGCCAAGCTGCGTAAAGGGTGGGTGCGAATTCAGCGGGATAATTGAGAATCAGTAGTATAGAGAGTGGCGATTCTGGCGCACCCCCTAACTAGACAATGGCGCACCCCCTAGCAACTTCCTCAGAAACCCTCGCGGCTGTTGCAAGCTTCTCGATAGCAGTTATACCTTTCCAATAGCCCTTGCGACGGTGGTTCTATTGTTAAGTGCATATATGCTGATGAGTTTCCAAATGCTTACAAAGTAAACCGGCTGACTACTTAGCAAGCCTGTACGCGACCAGTCCAGTCGCAGCCATACTCAGGATAATGAACGTCAGCTCACGTATCTTTTGACCATCTGAGGGCACGTAAAAGTCTGAAAGTTGAGGCTCAGGCTGCATGCTGCTTAGTGGGCGAATGATGGATTTACCTGTAATCAGGCAGTACTCACGCATAGTCTCGTCAACATCCCTAAAAGCATACTAGGTATGTCCCTAATGGTGGAGCTAGTCATTGATGAAGTTTAACCGCTTAGTTCGCTTCTTGGCCCATGCTGCTTGAGCAGATTGAAGTTGCTCGACTGCCATATCATGGCGTTTACATTCCACTTCCACTTGGCTGCTTCGTAGCTTAGAGAATGAAAACATTGCTCCCAGAGAATGCAAGGGCACCTCCAACAAGTAGTGCAATCGAGGCCATTACTTCAGTATATCACATGGTATAATACCTCGTTTAATTAGCATATCCTTTGTGGCCATGGCTAGAGCTACATAGGCAACATCCATAGCCAGGTCGTGTTGCGTGAAGTCAAGATAGGGGCAGTACCTCACACCAGAGCCATCTTGCCGAGCTTGGCATAATCTATCGCAATGGACGCTGTAACTGCACCGCGGTAGAGCGCGATGACGAATATTTTTCCATTAGTTGTTGGCGTTGTTGCTATGTTGTTGGGCTGATCTTATTCCATATAAAAGTATCCTTTAATAGGACGCCGTGACTTTCCAGAGGCTTGCGCATTGCAGCAACTTGTTTTGGGTGCACGGCTATGAGTCTGTACCTTTACCACCATGCCAGTCCAAATAACCCAACGCCGCCGACAACCCAGGGTGCAGCCCAGCCCAGGCCTGTTTTCCGGCCAGGCCCGTCTTTCCGGACAGTGTGTTCCTCGTTCTAGCGCAACGTTGTAAGCATGGCTTTCTACCTCTCAGTGCTTATTCGTGTGTAAGCTTGGCTTTAGCCCCATGGAGCTCTCTAAGAAGCTTTTCGTGTGTAAGCATGGCTTTAGCCTCACGGAGCTCTCTAAGAAGCTTATTCTGTGTGTCAGTTGGCTTTTCCCATGAGCTTCAAGAAGCCCTTCCACCATGCAAGCCCCATGGAGCTTTAGCGTGTTTTTGTCACTGAAGCGTTGTCTTTAGCCCCATGGAGCTCTCTAAGAAGCTTATTCTGGTAGGCTTTTCGAGCTTCACCACCCTTCCACCCTGCAGCTACCCTTTTAGCGTGTTTTATGGTCACTGACGTTGTCTCGGCGTTGCACGACTAATAGGCAGCTGCTGTCAGGGTCGACTACATCGCTTTACAGTAGGTTGATCAGTCTTAAGCAGCAGTTTTGTGTGCTTGGTCTCTGCTAGTAGCTGACATACTGCGACACGTTCCTCCTTTGTTCGGATCACATCATTCTCACGCAGGGCATCTTCAAACGAGTCACGGTCCTTGGTGTGAAAGAGCACCACCCAGCGGGTTTGCTCACGTAGGTCCTTCAGCACAGAGTTGTACTTTTGGTTTAGGACCCTGACACTTTGGTGCGTATGGCGGCCGCTGAAGGCCAGTTCGGAAAACATGTCTTTCTTCTTGGTTAGGGCCAACAGCCGAACAGTCTTCAATAATGTACAGGGTAGCCTCGCCCTTGAAACAATGGTAGAAAACCTTTAACCAGTCATGGAGCCGCTCCCCTGGATCAACCACGTACACCTCTGCATCACCTCACATCCATGGCCGCGACTGATAGGCCTCTATCAAAGGCACCAAAAAAGTGGTCGAGCATGAAGACAGTTTTTCCACATCCTGTATGCCCACAAACAATAGCCGAACAGGGACCATCTGGAAATGTAAAGTCGGGATTTTACAAGCCACTAGTAGATTGCTATGATGAACCTGCCATCCTTAATGTTAAACTGTGCATCCAAAACAACATACATGTAGACGTTCAATGCACCAGCCGCCTTTGTTTTGTTTGTGATCTGAGTGGTGACACCCTCAGACGCATTCTCCACGCGCCTGCCACTACCATGTAGCGGTTGTCATCCCACGTCCTTAAGTCAAGCCACAACCCATACTTATTGGTTAGGTACTCTCCTAGGGACACGTTCGCCAATGCCAAGTCTTTTACGGCTATTGCTACACTGGGGTCTCGTTCACTCGTTGCCGCAAAAGCCTTCTTTGCCTCATCTCACTGCTGGTAGCCTGCCATGTCCTGGGCATAGAGTTGGTTGGGGATGCCCTTAATGGTCACCTCGACTTCTTTAATCTTTGGGTTGTAGATATTTTCAGTATTAAGGCCAAACGAGGCATTGGCTTCTTCAAAGAGCAGAAGGATGCCCTTCATTCTGCGAGCCAGCACGCGCAGATTAATGTTCCACAGTGTGTCACTTTTATTGTATGCAAGTTCCCCGTGGCGGGGCACCCGCTCATACAGAATTGAGATCCATTCTGTGTACTGTGTGTGGATCATGCGGGCCAACTCTGGTTGGGTGACCAGATCATACTCTAAGGAGATGCCATCGATTGTGTAGCTGGCGTCGGTGTCACCCGTTGCGTGAATCACACGGCTGTAGTCGTTGAATGTGAGCTCGTATTCCAGTCTGTCACCAAGCGCACTCTGGTAGAATGGCATGTGGCTCTCGAGGAGCTCAAAGTCAAGCGGTACGCAGAAACTGTTACCCTAGGCATCGGCTATTGCCTTGTCCTCTACCTCGGTCTCACCCTTGTCTCCCACCCCCACTCGTATCTTAGTCATATTTTCGTCATCTGATGTGTCAATGCCCTGTTACGGGAGGCCCTGTCTCACCTGTGCAGTCCGCCACAAGTCGTGGTAACTGTGGTACACATCGCTGTTATCGATGGACATGATCTCGTTGCCATAAATATTGATTATCGTTTTTATAACCGCGACTCAATCGAGGTTTTGCACAACGATGCGTTAGCGTCGGCTGAGGACAGCGTGATTGTAAAGGCCAGCCGTGCTGTCCCTGGGACAATGACGTCGTCTGCACCTAGATTGGGGAAGCGGACCAGAAGTTGTTGGTTCTGGTCAATAGTGCATGGGTTGTTTGTAATAACTACAGACTGTCGCAAGCCTTTTATCCTGAGGGACTCGCGTATTCGGCGATATGAATTTAGTTTACGTCCGTAAGTACTCGCCATGTTGAATGTTAAATTAATACAGTAACATGGAGTTTGACAACCCAACATTTGACACCGTAGGAGCAGGGGAGTGGGACATGCAGGAGACTAACTTCAAAGACGAAACTTTAGATACATCGAGTGCGACTAGTCCACCATGGGCTATTGCTGAAATGCCTGCTGAGTTAACAGAAGATCAGGTGGGATCCCAAGAAGAAACAAATATCCTAGTTACGAGGTGGGAGAAGGCAGTGTCTAAGCATGGGCTGCAGGCTACTCTGGAGTTCAGATCGTCTAAAGAAGATAACCGTTGGGTTAAGTGGGCCCGTGAGTGGAAGCTTCTGACATAGAAGACCAATCCCAGCAAATTTCTTTCGCCTGGTAGCATAGAGAAATACGGCGGTACACAACTTGCTCGGGCTCTTGGAGTGACCCCTGAACTATCCGAAATGGCAGCAAAAGCCCTCTAAAGCGATGACCAAGCTGCTACCGAAGCCACTGAGAAGTTAGAAATGAACAGCCCCGAAGCCATAACAGAGAAAGGTGGCATTGTAGTCTCATAGAGGGCGTTCATAACGCCATAGAAGACCTAGGTACACAAACAGATGACGAGCTACCACTCAGAGAGCTGATAGGGCTTGGCGGACACAGAGGGGTGAGCTGGTCAACAAAAAGCTATAAGAATGCCAGATGAGGCTGCAAGTGCGAGGAAACTCCAAGAGCATGAGCTTGCAGAGCTGCGGGAAGAAAGACAAGTAAGACTGTTGGTATGTGTCTTGGCGCAAGTGGTGTAGGTGTAATGTCTACAGTGGTTGACATTCCTATTGCCACAATGTTGGGTGGTACTGGGGCTGCTTGTGGGCTTTTTGGAATTGCGGAAAAAATTATCAGTCCATGACTGGCCGTCAAGGTGAAAAATACATGATCAAATCCGCATTCTAGCACAGAGCAAATTGAATACCATTGCTGACCTTAATTCTACAGTACTTGAAGATGATAATATCTCGAATCATGAGTTTAAACTTGTCTTAGCTGAGGTCACAAAATATACCCTAATGAAGGGTTAAATTAAGGCTTGATTTGTAAAAGCATACCAGACTGTTTCAATTGATGAGAAAGACGAAGCATTGGAAGGTATCAGACAAAAATTGGGTGCTTCTTCACCATCCAGCAGACTGTGAATTATATTGACCCGCCTCAATACACAGAATTATTTCGGGGGGGGGGGGGGGGGCGGTGCGCCAGAACCGCCACTCTCTATACTTCTAAATCACGTGTGTCTGTTTCAACCGCTTCTCGATCTTTAAGTTGGCCGACTTCGCATTGATTTCATGAGTTTGTCATTTAACTTTTCTCGCATATTCCGGTAAATTACCAATTTTTCAACGTTTCTCTTCAGAGTATCACGTCATACACTCGTTTCCGGCTACCAATTGTTGTCAAGTGATATTCTAACTTAAGGCGTACTGCAACCGTAATCAAGCGGACCCTGTACCCTCATTGGCCAACCAATTAAAGCCGCTCCTTAACGGAGACAGGGTCACATCTTTTCTGAAGATAAATTGCCCCGGGGAATGTGTTTTCTTTTGCCTCATTTAAGAGTTTGTTTTCATTCCGTTAACGAGAAGGTAAGACACAATGTGTCCAGTTACATATAGAAATACTACTCATTTATGAGCTCCAAATCAGTCCAATATGACGAGGCATTAGTGCGGCTATAGTGTGGTTTATATCATAAGCAAACTGTCAACATTGATTTGCTGCTGCACAAACAGCTAACATAATTGCAATGACGAAGGTAATTACCGCTCCGCAATAAAAATGGCGATTTATGAAAATCACCATGGTTAATAAATATTTGGCTGTACCTGTGTTACTGTCTCATTGTCTTTATAATATAAACCATTGTAATTATTTCATGGTTCAATCACCTTCAGATTATTAGCATAAAATATATCAACAATACCTGATGTTTTTTGCATTACCGACCTACGAAATTTGGACAGAAGCGATTTTAGAATGCACTGCATCCATATCAGGGTTAGTATAAAAATCGTGTGTTTAGTCCATGTAAACCGTCAATGAACCACATGCATTGCATACAAACCGGATAATCGATGAGGAAAATTGTCAATCAGATTTGAGACTGGAGGAAAGTTGCGAGACAGATAAAAGTGTAGATGCCTGCTGCAAAGAAATGGTTGTGGATAATGATTCAAGCGTCATGGATTTCAATCTTGCTGCGGGTTTCGTTTTGTAATGGGTTTCGTGTCCGGTGCCCCAGCATAGCACTAGTACCTGGATACAGTTTGTGTTCGCTAAGCGATGTAATACTAGCCATGCAGTACAAAAGCAATAGGTGGTCGACATACTATATTTGCATAACCACCAGTGTTTATTTCCTCCATAGCAGCACGCGTCGTTAACAAGCCCTGTCTTATACACAACGAATGATGATGCGATTTTAGGCGATTTCCTTCTTTGACAGCGGACTTTGATTACATTTTTCCTGCATTAATGTGATGCTACATTATTTCATACTATACGCTGGCGATAACATCAGTAAGCAGGTTAAAGTCCACAATCATATATCGCTGGTGCATACAGGTTGACTGCAGTTGTGTACTGACCAATATTTAAAATAGAATTTTGGACTTACTGAGTCTTGATCACGAAAGCCACATCATTAATCGCAAATATCAACTCGACAGGCGCTCCCTAAGCACTCCTGACCCACTAACAAGTGCACGATAAGAATGAGCATTGCGAGCGCAGCCTATCGAAGAATAGACCTTAGCGCTAACGGTTGGATGTCATATCTTGCGATGTTTATTACCAAATGACAAGCCAACTTTGGTGTGATCACAGTGCATTGCAAAGGTTGCGGAATGATTCATTTTCCTTACGCAAGGTGGATTGTTTGGTTGGAAATACCATGTTGATTACGTAATCTGCTGTACTGTATCTCGCCTCGTCATCTGAGTTACATTACCTTTGGTATCAATGATAAAACGTGCGTCAAGATTGGAATTACTTAAGCACGAAATATACCATGGTAGCACCCTATCACCAATTAGCAATCTATATAACAGCAATCTAATGCTGGAATGCACTCGTCAGGCAGCAGTCAGGGAACAGCCGCCATTGTAGCGCTGTCAGCAGCTTCCCCTCTCTGGTTATTCTGTTACAGCGTTGTTTAGTTAGCAATATTCGTTATCTATCGAGTGATGCATCAGTGTCTCGAGCCTCATCACACGAACACTAGGAAAGTGCTCCTCCTTTCCAGTCCCTTGTACCGCGCGGTGGTCGTTGTAAATTCGCATCGGTGGACGTGGCTAAAGAATGTGATTTCAGCTCGATTTAGGAAAAATAGTGTATGTGCTCTAGTGTATCTGCAATCCGCTCTTATACATGATAGGAATTCTCATGGTTTTCAACTCGGCTACACGATGATCCAAAATGCCGGCTGAAGCCATAGTGCAAAATGCAACACGAAATCATGCAGCATTTACATAATCAGCCATCAGATGTACGATTATGGTACCAAACGCACTATTACCTTCCAAACCTTTACAGCATCATTCATAAATGTGGACTAGTCATTTCCTGTCAGTCTCAAATTAATGAAAAAAGTAACATTTTTTAACGAAAGTGGGTGGTTAATATACTAAATTCAATGATGCATAACTGCATTGATACCGATTAAGACTTTGTAATTGTGATTATATTATTTAACTGTAATCACGAAAGCCACATCTTTGACGCATTGTATCTATCGGTTTTCCATATCAACCATAAGCACAGTAGTTGTGTATTATCCACCAGACCATCGAAGTTTGGTGTCGGTTTTGCACAATAGTAGTTGTTGCTTTGAATTGTTAAATCCTTGATTCAGGTGTTACACAGCGGCAGGTATTGGTGAACCGACAACAACTAAGCCAGACCGACAAATATTACACCACATTATCTAATTATCTCGCATGATATATGCATGTGCTAATATGCATTTCAGCAAAAGTCATTTTTACGGGGATTCACAAGAATTCCGTGTGTAAGGAATGCTGAATAGTTCCGTTGGTCAATTTGTGCCTGTCGCATATATTCAACATGTGTACTTAACGCTTCACCAAATTGTGTATATGTGTATGAGTGAAGATATGATAAGTGAGTGAAAGAGAGATGGATGCCTGTTTTCTCCTATCAAAACAACCTTCATTGTCGCTGATAACAGCCACGCCTCACGAGGTGCTTATCGCATCAGGCCTAACGTCGCCAATATATACTCTGCCAAAGATGACGCCAAAGACTATATTGATCAAATATGATCACCCGTTTGTTTATTATCGCTAATTTGATCATTCCGAGGTACCGTCCACAACTAGTATGATAACTAACACCCATGCCAAATATTGGACAAGCTTAGAGACACAAATACTCATATTCACACATACCGACACACACACATACACACTAGCACACACACACACACGTTCACACACACAAACACAAATTCACTGACTCTCAGGTAGCAAGGAAATATGAGTACAATACATCCACATGCCTGACCCGTATAATTGCACTGACTACTATGAATATAAGGTACTTTTAATTCTTTCATGGTCTCGTGGGAAATCATTTCATGCGCACTCGTTTGGCTGGAAGACATTAGCTGGAAGGTCATGTTAAAGCAATGGATGTTCCCTCTAAGGCTGATATGGACAGAAGACGAAACAACAAGTTTCACTGCTCATACTAACGCAGATTGTAAAGCGTGGCCACAGCACGTCGCCTGTTGTTTGTAACTATTTGTCATATTATTTTAAGATATTCACCAGGACGTATGATGTTACACCATATATATTCGCATATTTAGAACTCGGTGAAACTTAATAGACCACCTTATATACACTTGAATAGACACATTAAACAGTCGCACCATTCAAAATTGTCAATTGCATGTACATACATGCTTCGTAAGTTTAACAAGACCCAAATTTGATACCGAACCTGGGAAATAATCCATAATATACAGAACTCGCCAACCAAATGGTGTTTTGTCATCCATGGCAAGCAGGATTCGAACATTAGAACAATATACAGTCTCCATGGGTGGCATAATCCCACTTCTGTGGGTAGTTAAGTAAGATATACAGTTTCACTTTGCAGCATAAACCATATTATATGGTTACAACCAACAAAGCATGATTCGACATTTCTATTCATAGATAGATGGTTCAAAGAGAAGTACAAATCAAACAAGTGTTTCCTTTTCAATGGCAATTTAAAAAGAACAACAAGAAAACAATGCAAAATAACAGAAAAGATTACAATGTAACATGCAATCAGATAGCACCCATTTAGCAAAAAACAAGATCGCGGTGCTTTGCCAAGCCAAAGTATTTCAACATTATCCAGTACCACTAACAACAAACAATACTAATACGGATGGCATGTTTTAGATGCAGCTTCAATCTTCAAGCATGATGAGACATGTACAAGCACATCCGCTGTAATTTACACAATACCCTTTCTAACGGAACTCTCACCACACGGTGGCAGCTAATCATCGTGATGTTGATTACCGACGGTGGCAGCTAATCATCGTGATGTTGATTACCGACGGTGGCAGCTAATCATCGTGATGTTGATTACCGACGGTGGCAGCTAATCATCGTGATGTTGATTACCGACGGTGGCAGCTAATCATCGTGATGTTGATTACCGACGGTGGCAGCTAATCATCGTGATGTTGATTACCGACGGTGGCAGCTAATCATCGTGATGTTGATTACCGACGGTGGCAGCTAATCATCGTGATGTTGATTACCGACGGTGGCAGCTAATCACGAACATTATGTGCATTATGCAAATCAACGAATGGTGGCAGTTTTCTAAGCGTCATCGTGATACCAGTTCGCCATTACCGACGGTGCACAAAGTCATGAGTAACAAATCACCATGCATTGCCATGTTGGCGCACAAACTGAACATGATAGCTATTGGAATGATGCTAATCATCGTGATGTTGATTAACGACGATTGTGATACAGCTAAGTCATCGTGATGGCTGAATACCACGACGGATGGTAAGCAAGATGGGTAATGATACAGTCACGAGTGATGTTGATTACCGACGGTGGCAGCTAATCACGAGTGATGGTATGGCTGCATTATGCAAATCAAAAAGATGAATGGTTGATGGTAAATGATGGCTGAGATACGTCATTCGAAAGTGAATGACAAGTCACCAGTGATCGCCAGTCCCATGGCAAATGTCATGAGTGAGTAGGACAAATGATACACCATGCATTGCCAAGTTGAATGATACGCACAAGTGATGGTGAAAGATGGCTGAATGATAGTCACGAGTTGGTAATGATGCTATTTACAATTTAGCTATTCGCAATTGAACGGATGCCGATTGAATGATACAGTCTCGAGTGATGGTAGGAAAGATGGCTGAATGATACAGTCACGAGTGATGGTAGGAAAGATGGCTGAATGATCCAGTCACGAGTGATGGTAGGAAAGATGGGTGAATGATCCAGTCACGAGTGATGGTAAGAAAGATGGGTGAATGATACAGTCACGAGTGATGGTAGGAAAGATGGCTGAATGATACAGTCACGAGTGATGGTAGGAAAGATGGCTGAATGATCCAGTCACGAATGATGGTAAGAAAGATGGGTGAATGATACAGTCTCGGGTGATGGTAGGAAAGATGGCTGAAAAATACAGTCTTGAGTGATGGTAGGAAAGATGGCTGAATGATACAGTCACAAGTAATGGCAGGGAAGATAGCTAAATGATACGGTCATGAGGGATGGTAGGAAAGATGACTGAAACCCATTACTCATTAGATGAGTCACATAAACAGTCTAAGACCTTATTGCGACGAGCACAAATTGAAACCACAGTTAATCGAAAAATTACTGATACGATTTGATCAGTATTCTTGTAACTGAACACAGAGCGACAGCTAATGTTTATCACAATGAGGCGTTAGGAATCCTTTCATTTGCACCAAACCTAACATATACAAAAGCACCCATGGCAATGATTTACAAGTACCTAAGAGACATATTTCTGGTATCAAGTGTTGGAAAATGTTTATTGAAAGTATATAATTGTGATACGAAGGAACTGAAAGAACTGTAAACTAAAACCGCAACAAAAGGTATTATATTCATATTTAATATTCAGAATCTCTGATGTCATCAACCGCACGAACAGAAATGTGTTCCGCGAATTCAGCTGGTAAAGGTGAAGCTTCACGTATCCGCGAATGTACTCTTGATATCGACTAATCTAATTACGAAAATCTGCCTCTTAATAAGAACATACAGGAGCGATATGATCATCAACAGTGCTTTGTACTCTCAGAATGTGTAACTGTCGCGACACCATTAGCGTGACACTATTTATCGATATACAAATATGAGGGCACAGTGTCTACAAATGTTTGCTGCTCATCATTCGGTAATGTGTCCCCGATGTGACATTTTGGAAGACTGGTGGCAACAATGTAAACTTGCACCTATCACGCATGATATATCCTCAATTAACTTTAAGAAGCTGGCATTCTGTTTATCGCCTAATAACAAATAAAGTCTGTAAAGCATAGGTTGAAGAAGAAGTACAGTACTTCCAGGAAATCTGTCCCTTGACAGTGTTAAATGCTTAGTCGAAGAGATGATGGATTTGCACAACCTTTATCAGATGCAAGCACCTTGCTATGAGAGTACTTATCTCAAATTATTTAACACACGGCTTTATGGTTTGATGATATCGATGGCTCTTAAGGGAATGAAGCACCTTGATATATTAGTTATCAAACAATTTCTTGCTAAGGGACTGTGATATTAATGCCACCGTGCGCGTTTGTATTCTTTCCTATCAAACAATCATAATGATAATAAAAAAAAACATCCTTTATTTCATACGAGCACCTGCAAATATAGCAGACATTTTATCCATAAATGCAATATGCACTAACTACCCCGTTATATATGGTGACTATATGCGCTATTAATGAAAGTTTTCTTACCGAAGGACAATGGAAGTTCATCCCTGGTGATCTCATTGCAGTTTTGTCACTGCCATTTGGTGTGTGTAGATCCATGCAAATTTAATCAGTCGTCATTTGCAACTTTTAAAAATTCTGGTGTCAACCAGTCAAGAGGAAAACACTTTCTCTCTGGTGTCGTAATGTTAGAGTGTAGACAATCTTTTCATGACCTGATTGTCTGTAAGCTACAGCTTAAGATGGCCCACGAACTTCTATGACACCGGATACATTGTTAATTATACAGAAGCATAAACAATATATTGCATCACAAGTAAACAGATAAACTATTACTTTATGCTTGAGCAGTACAAGTGCTTTGGATTCCAGTTTGATTCCTGACGTCGTTCATTTGACCAGCATCCACAACTAATTCTACCAATTATTACTATGTATTTCCATTTGCTTCAAAGAGTATAGTCATCACAGTCAGCATGCTGTCATTGACACAAGATTCATTTCTTAATCTTATTGTTTCATTTGTCGTAAAAATGTCGCCTGGGAACATCACAAAGGGCATGCTTTTCAGCAGAAAACTATCGATTGGATCCATACCGCATCGTTTTTACTCTATGCTTTAGACTTCGGCGACATAAATTTAAAACCGAAACATCATTCATGCTTCCTTAAACTAACAGATACCACATCGCCTTATCAATGAGTCGTGCCACTGAACAGTCGTCATTGACAAATATCCCCATATAATCAGTCGACGTCACCATTGATCGTTAGTTGATCTTGTTGTTATTCATAGTTCGGACAACGTCATCATTCTCACACGACAGAGAAGGCGGATAACATACATATTTGATTGGAGCAGGATGTCCTTAGAATATTACGATAATTACTTTTAGCATGTAATATGCTATATTTTCTGCATATATCATAAGGCTTAGGTGACAAGGGCCAAACCTATTTCTTCCATCTATAGTAACAACGCTTTATGAATCATAAAATTCACAGCATCATTCAATGGTACTGCAGACACACACATTTTCTCTTAATTGTGTCTGCTTCATTTGTCATTGGTTTGTTGCCCATGTTTTACGACCAAATTCAATGTGACTGTGGAGGTGGTGTCTGTATTGGTTTTAACAGACAGCTCTAACAAAGCAACGCCGATAACAGTCTTTGTTTATTCAAACGATAAAGGATAAGTAATGGTCACTTAGCCATGAGCAAAGAATTAATGGTATGTTTGATCTGCGGTTCACCAACAGCTAGCATGGCGTTACAGTGCAAATAGAGCGGATAACGTGGCTATGTTTTAGCAGCAACGTCTTGTTAGTCTATGGAATCATTCCATTTGCCACTGTTAACAGCTACAGTCAACATACACTTTACACTTCTGTTATTGAATTCGTGGCAGTTGGATAGCGCACAATACAACATGCAGATGACATTCGTGTTCGCAATTCCTAAAACCTAATTTGGAGAGAGGCTGTGTTTCATTACTACGCACAAATGCGCGTACACATATATCCACACATACACATGCAAAGACGGTACCAGTTGCCATTTGTAAACATCTTGTCACTGTTCACTTATGTTTTCTGTGTTGTCTCGAACATAAACATATATTGGGAGGTACGTATGTCCTATGAACCTGATTAAAAGAAAGGGAGCATGGCGCCTTATGGTGTCTTTGGATTCATATCATGTGATCAAGCATGAAGGTAATACATACAGGAAACAAACTATGATTGTATGTGTCAAATGCCAGATTTGTTTATATCGTAATATTTTGATATTCATATGCAGATAACTGTGTTTTGATAAAATCAAATGTTAATGTGTACCAGTGATAAGATCTAAGCTTTACGAGATGTTTATCCTGTCTGGTGCTGATCGTGAAAATTCCAAGACCATCGACTCCCTCTCGCCATGATATACGAACTATGAACACTGTTATTGAGTATGACCGTGACAGTACATATAGCCGACTAATTCATGCCGTTTGTTGGATTTAGACATGGGAGTAGCGATGAAGTCAGTTCTCATGACATACTGCTTAACTACTTTCCACAAGTGTGTGTGTTTAACCTATTACCATCTGCCGTTGTACGGCTTTTTTATGCACTGGTGGTCATCAGTTCCAGCTGGAAAGTCGCAATATATCACCGTTGACTACATTGATTATAAAGTGACATTTCTCGTTAACCTCTAGATTCTGGGCAAAGTGAACATCACAACATCGGATTACTATAAATAGGTCGCGCAATCGGTCGGTAGGGAACATAAACAATTTTCTTGCTATTCATCCTATTGGGACCCGTGGACTACAAATCCTATGTAATATTTCCCTATGGGCCCATTCCCCGTGTTTTTATCCATACACCATAGTTAGATGAGAATATCGATATGACTGCTGCCTCCATCGGCTGCTATCAGTAAATGGTTAAATTTTAACATCAGTAATATAAGGTTTTTGGAACACCAAGCCATTCTGGGGTTAATTGTTTTTCCCTATTATTAAAAGGGACATATCGAGCATCTACCGGAGTGTATATTTGGAGCGGGCTGACGATGAAATCCAACGATTTCTAACTGAATTGTAAATTTCTAACCGAACGAGCACCACGGAGAACAATTTCAGATCACAAATACCCGATTACCGCGCGGGTGAAACAAAACAGCTGTTTATCCATATTTACCACATCACGCTGATTATTGTTAGCCTGGGACTCACGTTCGCATAACACTAAGTTTTTGCCCGTATATTGCTTTTACTTCCGACGTCTTTCATTAGCTTGGAAAGAAATGAAGCGTCCCTCATCCATTGGTTATGAAGCCCACATGAGCTCATGTCAAAATGTTTATCATCTTTTGTCGGTCATTGCACCCCTATCCTATTCAGACCCCTGAAGGGATATGGGGAAATAACAAAGAATAACACCCTAAACGTAATGATTCATTACAATTTATGCATCAGTGTCAGGTTTATTATCTTAATAGTGAAAGAACTATGCAACATGACGCTTATATGTTTTTTTTGCCTGCTGCCCTTATCACATAACAGCTTTTATATATATTTTACTTGACATTGTAAATTGCCAGCAAACATGAATGTTTTTGCAAATAGAATTTTCATTGTTTGAATGGTTGGATATTTACAGATTGATGCACATTGAATAGATGTTGAAATATATCCTCTGTGACCAAGGACGGTGTCTTTCATTTCCATGGTGATGAGTTTAATCATTGAAATATATTGTGTCCCCCTGCTTTATCACCCTTCATGTGTTTACATACACTAGATGCATTCCAGGTCATCATCAGTACAGCTGTATTTCACCAAGTAATTCTAAAGCTTTATGATCCCCATTTCAAAATTGTACCGGAAACATCTAACAAGATAAAAGAGCTACAGGATGCATAGAACTTTTGTGGCACACAATGAAAGCCCTTGGGTTGTTTATTTGGTCACCAAATATTCGAGCTTTGAACAAATGTCACCATCAATTGCCAAAATTACTTAATGAAATACCTCCAGAACGTGGTGTCACAAGTTGGTCTTATCTTGCTTAGAGTGCAGAGTATGACTAGCAGAGTTGCATAACATTGGAACCGATATCTGTTAGTAACATATTTGGCGTACTTAGCTCAAATTAGCTCATTCAATCAGGCCAAATAACTGGTCTTCTTGGCAATGCTTTGATTTCGTATTTTCAACAAAACGAACAAATTCAATGGCCCATGTAATCGACACCGATGATGAGTCCGGATTATCGGCTGTTATGTACAAGCAAATACAATTCGATATAATAGGTTTTGCGTATGTATTCATGTGAATGGTGCACAATTGCATAGTCTAGTAGGTAATGTTACACGAGCGTATCAATATATATCGTATTCAATATTTGAGCTTTCTTTTCGATATTCGATCACACTATTCAAAAGGGATTAAGACTGTCGACTTCTGATATGAAATGTTTTTGCTGATATATTGTGCATTGTCTATCACAATTGCTACCAACTGTAACTGAACTTTATTATGCACCGATTTCGGTTAAGCCTTATGACAACGAATACGCCCATTTTACGTTTGATCTGTACATCTTAACTCTGTCATACAATTGCTTCAAGAGTATTGTGTCATCGTATCTTAATTCATTTTGTTTTCTATTTCTGTCCACTACTTGTAGTACAGAAAATCGTCAATCATAATAAGATGGGCGATTGTGGTATGGAGCTTTTCCATTAACGTGAAAGATTTGCCATTTTTAGGCGGCCATACATATCTCAACAAAGCGAAAAGGTCTTCACTGAGAAGGAAGAATAGGTCTATAATAAGCCTGCGGTTGCTATCTACAGCTTTACTACTGAATTCGTTACACCTCCACTAAACTAAATATGATGGTGTGACAATTACGGTTGAAGACCCTTTATGAATATTTGTAGTACAATAAATGTTATTGGTATAGAATTGTCCATGCGGTCAGTTGGGAGAACAAATACACAGCCCAAACAAAATCAATTTTCCACGCTTGGCCACACATAAAGTGCTTCCTTTTGACAATATATGATTGTCGTTCGTCATCGTCGAGCTAGCTGCCAGGAGACCAAAGATTCGCATCTTGTCCAGTGTTTTGTCAGGAGTGGAGGAGGAACATGGCTCTGCCAATATTGTGACGTCTCTTGCAAAATTACACTACTGGATATATTGTTGTTATCAATCTGTCTTGGAACCTGAATTGACCATCTTATAAGATAGTCAATACTGCCAACAGTGCCAAAAACGGTGCGCACAGCCATCAAATGGGCTATTTCAAATGGGATATAGCCCATACGCCTAACCACAACACACCACATAAAAAAGGCAATACTCTCGCGCCTCACACCATTTTTTTAAGGCTACCACGGACACGCCATACACAGCCTGTTCTCATCGGTCTGCCATTAATACGACCCCGAGTATCAGTAGTCGAACAATTGGCCAACTGGTTACCATATTAAACTACATTGCAGCTCTTTGACGTAACTAGATGCACCTAAATAAACAGCTCTGTCATGTGTTTATAAACGCGTGGGAACAATGCATCAATAAAAATACTCAGAGATTCTTCAATCAATAAACAAAATACACGGAAATCACTGTTTGTTTTTATCTGTCGGATTATGAGACAATTGATCTCTCCTCGCCGCTCAGTGCAACTGTAGATTCACCCAATGGGGTGCGTTGGGGTGGTGCATTTACGAGTTCCCATGGTTTTTGGTTGAAAGTCATTGAATATAGGCCAGATGTACCTGTGTTGATAATTCTACGGATATTAAATTTACATGTAGTAGAATGAACTGCATATATCGAATCTATGCTATTGGGGTTGTGTTATTACAACCGTTACCTGTGACAATAACCGAGCCTACACACAAAATGACGAGTTGGCGAATTGACTTCATTGATGTTGCAACACTGTTGCCCTGCTGGATGATCGGCGATATTATTGTGAAAAGACTGCGTTTATCTCTCAATCAGTACTGATTCAACACCATGAGTAATTCGGTAGATTTAAATTGTTCAGCAGCGACATATAACTGGTACACATTATGTTATGTGTCCATAGCCGTAAATGTTCCAATTCAACGAAATTGGACCCCATAGGCTATCAGAAGGCATGATTTGGAAGCTCAGATGCAAATATGTTCATAGCATCTACTAATAAAAGCGCCATCCTACACTTCATATAAAATGCAAGCTGCACCAATGACAATAAGTGCTGTGCATTGGGATCGTACTACTGGAATGTGAGCACTATAAGTCAAAATAATGGCCCTGGCCAGGACGATAATCGAAAGAATGGGCTACTTTTGTCTTTCATTGGACCTTACGGATGCGGTGAGTAACGGCCGCCACCTGTCATTTGCTGCAAATGTGAAAATACGCGCCATTGCATACATTCTCCGGGATTCTAATTATTCATAGATTTCATTAAATTGATGAAAATAGTAAAGCAGAGAAATGCCCCTCAGCTTATGATGTCCATTGCCAACCAACGCATTAACAAATCGGCGGGAGGTTTCATCTTTAAAAACTTTTGTAGCCCTATGTACTAAAAATAAGACAATGATATATCATAGAAGCATGGGTATCTTTTCCGGGAAAATCCTATATTTGATCAAACAGCCTAAAGCTATATGATGCTTTAAATGTAAAAATATTTGTTTAGGAAAGATGCCCAAAAGTTGTGTATGCATGATTGCATACAAATAGTCAATGTTCGGAAAATCTGATAGCGATAACATAATGCGCAAATTATTTGTACAATGATGAATAAAAAAGTTCTTGAGTAGTGGATTGGAATGTCGCTGTATAATCATCATTGCAATGGTTGCACTTCAACAGAGGCTCCAGTCAGTAATAAAATCACAATATAATGACACACACACATTCATCACATTCAACGGTGTTTCTGGCACTACAATTTTTCTAAAGCACTTATCTTAAGAGAATACAATATCAACATTATCCTTGTATAAATTAAGAAAATTGTTCCCAAACTTGAATCCCGAAGAATTATTATCAAAAATATTCGTTTAAAGAAATAAATGCTGTTTTAAGCAATGCTCAAATCGGATGTTGCTACAATATACAGCAGTCTGATCACGCATTTTGCTCATCGCACTTATGAAACAGGGCCTTATTATTGGATATCATTACGCCCACAGCTGTGGAACATCTGGCTCCTGGTGTTTCATATGACCTGATATTACCGAATGTGTCGAAGGTGACGCTATGGATGAATAATGAATCCAAGAGTACAGGCATATACCTTATAGCACAGCTGCAGTTGTACAAAACGGTTTACATTTTATAAAGAGCAACTTCAGTATTCTAACATATTCTAACCATTTTGGTGGTTTCAACATCATGCGAGGTTCTTTAGATACTCGAAGGTTAGTTGCCATATGAGATTATTCGTGTCTTGGCGCTTTTGGAATCCAATCGAGCAATGCAGGATT
>CM067345.1:1512757-1595257 GCA_034190875.2 Urechis unicinctus
TTGCATCAATCAACCCCTGTTATTGCACCTTATTTTACACTGATTGCCAAAACCCGGAAGTATCTTGTAGCGCCATGTCGCAATGTTTTTGCACATCAGATAATGCATGATGCGATGCAACATTGTTATTCGGGATTACATTAGTTGTATCCTGTTGCGGGGTCGGCAAGGCTGTCAAGGACTACATTGTGAGGTAACAACCTACAAGGCTTTTGCTGAAAATGCATTTTGGTCCAAAATGCTGTCTAAATGTCGAAAAACCGTACGATTGAGTATTTACTTCGATGCCTATATTCTGTTAGCACAACCATTCTCTACTATGAGGCCATATTCTACTACCTTTGAATGTGTTATGTAATTATTCTGAATCTATAAACATTGCTTTGCTTAGAAAGATAAATGTCGTAGAATAGAAAAAAATAATATTTACTGTGTACGAATTACAGATATACTGCATTGTATTGTTTACAATATGTTATTATGAGCTAATAACTAATTTATCGCGTTTATAAAGAGCCCATTATGGATTCATCCCGTCCTGCAGCTGCGTAGTAGTTAGGATATCGTCTCTGTAGCTAATGATACATTATTATCACTCCGCAATTAATATAATATGGGTACTCAGCCTTCTTATCTTTCGCTATGCCCGCTCCATGAGATTAGAAGCTGAGAATAATGATGACATGGGGAATAGCGGCTGAGATAACACATCACTCATGATTGCAATCCAAAGAAATTCGTCCCTTTTGACTCACATACTGTGATAATCTAACTGATCTACTTAAGATTCCTTATATGCTATGGATAAATGCAATATTTGCAGCTACGTTAAGATTACCTAAAGGAATGGGATAATCGTAAAATTTCATGAACTGATCTGAGTGGACTCCTTGTCTATAATGCAGCGGTAAATAACAACACACAAGTATGATAAACGCCTGGTAAGCTTGGTAAGTTTAAAACCTTTATTGCATTATTGTGTTTATACACATATTACACGTAATCACCTGTGTAAGCAATTGATGGCAAGTTCGTATCTCGCCCAGATATGTTTGCTTCAATGCTTCCCGAAAACTACTCGCCGACAATTAGTTTCATCACTTACTACTGTTTCATGATTAGGTCGATGCAGTGCAGTCAAACACGGCGCAAAACAAAAAGGTTTTGCGTTCGGTAAAAACAACAATTTTATTATGAAAACATGATGGTCAAGCATCGTGGCTAAAACGCGATATTAGCAATCGGACTGTGTTGTGCCTCCAGGAATGTATGTAACTGCATACACTATGGCGTTAGGGCACTATCGTCGGTAAAAATAACATACACTCAATTCATTTGTGTATCTTTTTGAACCATTCACTGTCTAAAGTATTATTTTCGGTTTTGACAAGTTTTATGCATATAAATAATAGAATAACTTTACGACAGGTGTAGCTACCTTCTTGTTCCCACCATAATTAGTTCAGTTGTATGAATTCATGACAAATATAAAAGACCTCTGTTGGTCATAAAACGCCTTTACGCATCGAAAGTAACGTCCAATATTGTTACGTCCAACCGTAATACTTCAAGATTTAGGGCACTGGATGTATCTTTCCTCCTAATATACATGTGATATACCAGAGAGTACTTCAGTATCTAATCAAATAATGATTTAACGTTACCATTGTGCAGTATGGGTGAAATCTGGTCAAATTACTCTTCTAGCAATCTAACTCAGACATAACTAGAAGTGACGTAAATAATGCATGTCCATTTGGTTAACGGTGAATGTATGGATTACATCTCATCTACACTTCACATCTTGGTGCAACAATGACGTCTTGAAATGGTTGTAATGATTTTGCGCTTGTGTGAACATGCAACCGCGGTTAGCTGCATCATATTTTGATAGAGTCAACATATATATATTATATATATATATATATATATATATATATATATATATATATATATATATATATATATATATATATATATATATATATATATATATATATATATATATATATATATATATATATATATATATGCATATGCATGTCAGTATATCTACAGGCAAAGTTCATTACGTTTCCGACCATTATTCAATCGACCCACAGATTGAAAGACGTATCTATTATATGGCACTGCTCAAATCGACTCGAAGTGACAGGCATCGTGGTCTTAATTTCGACAATAATTTTTAATGTTAACCTTGTCATCGCTGTCTTCTTTGCTGGTGAAATATGAAGTAAGTCTGATACATTTTCACGACGGTCAGGTTAACAATTTAAAAGCATGGTACATAAAGCAATAAGTAAGCGACACACTAAATGTTCCATCTCTGATCCAAAAACGTTCAGTCTTTATGTCCTCCATAGCTGCACGGGCCGTTAACAAGCCCTGTCTCGCACATAACGAATGATGGCAATGTGGTGCGATTCATAAGTGTATTAGTTCCTTTGGCAGTGGACTTCTATTACAGTTTGCCCAGCATAAATGTGATGCACCATTATTTCACACCATATGCCATATGGTGGAGATAATATCAATACCTTCTAAATTATTTCCACAAAGTTGATGTCCATGATCTCATACTTCCTATTGATCCGATGTAAGCAGATTTATTGCAGTATTAGAACAGGGCATTAACAGACTATTCGTTAACGATTCCTCGCTGGTTTTGGCCGAGATCTATCGAGCAATATTCAATAGCATTCGAGACTCGACCCCGAGAGAACTAGCTGTTGCATTGTGTATAGCATTACCAACATCACAGTGTTTATCTAACATTGTATCACTTTATAACAATTGAAGCATTGAACTATGCAGCCTATTCAGCGATCTCATTTGCCCAATTTAATGAGCCTACTCCTCTTATTTAACCTAAAACTAAGCCGTATAGATATAAAAAATACATCGCGGCTTACCAGACAGGAAAAGGATTTGAGATTTAACAAGGTTGCAAATGCTAGCGATCTAAATGATCACCTGCAGTCATTGCAAAAACTTGTTTCATTAGTGCAACAGGCGCTACCCCATTATGTACCACACTAATGTGCGATGTAGATGTGCGTTCACAGACTAGGAGTTAATGGACGATCACTACTAGCGATGTTTGAAATGGTATTGTCACGTTTTAAATAAACTTGTTTATGTCGACAGAACAAGAATGACATCCAGTTAGCCAGCTGTAACAAACTAATATGCACATTGCAATGATTCATGGCTTTTTAGTGACTGTGTGTCTAATGATGAGCGAAAACCAATTGGCATATACACTCATCCCTTTGGTTGTTATGCATGTACCGATATCTACCTACGGCACAATGCGTTGGAGACCAATGTGCTCGTACAACCAAACCGCAACATTGTTGATCCAAGCCGAGGACATTCATAGCGGTTTTGCAATGATAACAGTATTGACGTTTGATTATGATTAAGCAACTAATCTTTTTGCAGCAATTAAAGTAATCACAAACAGTTGTATCTTATTAAAATACAAAGTATTCACTCTCATACTTGCAAACAATCATTATCACATTTAGCCGTTTACAACGCAACATAATCATGTATCGTCCGGAACCATTATGCACATCATTCCAAAAGTTCAAATTACCCAAGTTTTCGATATGCTTCTTGCCAATTGTTCACATAGTCAATATAAGTGGTTGAATGTTTTTACCGCTAATCTTCGGGGACGTATCAAACAGCTTTAGGATAGTATATTTGCAGCGCAATGACAGTAACATCCACCTAGTGATTATTTACTGACTTGTAAATCGGTAACCAAAGATTTGGACCACGCTTGAGTGCAGTTGAAACCTCAGTGGTCTTCTCTTGTATGAAGGTTAGTAAAACAGTGCTTGCTCTGGAATTTATTTCAAAGCGCGACTGTATAGATCATGAACTCATCATTGCTGCGGGTATGTTCAATTAACCACCCAATCGTTTACAGGTGAATTACTAATTTTGTTTCACCTAGTTATCCTTCGCCACCCATCGCAATAGAAAATAATAATGGTGGAAGTCACACTTATGATGTAACAAAAAGCGACTGCTGACAATTGGCGACATAAATGCATAAATAAGCGGACAATAGTGACATAGTTATGAATGATTTATCTTGCATTATTGCTGTACCCTATGTCAGCAAATATCAACATCTGAAAACTATATCCCATTCACAGAGGGTCATTATATGATCTGCATGCTATAATTACAGCTTATCTTTAAGTGATTGATAACACCACTATGTGTTCACCTATCAAGACCAGGGTATATTTATCTCGTGCTTGGATACACAATAATTCTCGCTACTATGATATCGATATTACATGAATCCATCGGATCAGTGCGCACGTACGCGCAAAGTCACAAACAGCCACCCTCTAGCTACACGCACTCACACATACACATACAAACACACACACACACACACACACACACACACACACACACACACACACACACACACACACACACACACAAACACAATGAAACGGTTTTTACCTACTATATTTTGAAATACATTTAACAAGAAATGCATTTATATCACGATCGGTTAATCTCACAATAGCACTTAGTTGTTCGACAATATACTTTTAATCCGTGGTCAAATATCCAGTATTTGGGAAAAGTATTTAAACGTTTATTAGTTATTTAGAGACTTTGATGCAAGTTGTAAATTACATTAATTAATGTTAAACCAGATAAACGCCGGGTTATGTCCATAACAACCGCGATGTCGATGTCCATAACAACCGCGATGTCGATGTCCATAACAACCGCGATGTCGATGTCCATAACAACCACGATGTCGATGTCCATAACAACCGCGATGTCGATGTCCATAACAACCGCGATGTCGATGACAAATTGCTTTCACTCAACTAAACTCCTGCCATCATTTATAGCATGAGTACAGAAATGGCAAATCAGAAAACCAGTCTTTCATATCCAACTTACGTATATCCTACACCATAAAGACGGCAACGTCTGTGTATCCTAAAAAGGGCACACCGTTATATTACGCAGAATGGTTTTTGCTTCAGAGACAGATGCTTACAAGACTTACGGCAAGTGTATTATATCCAGTGACACATTTATCGTTGTGAAAATGTTCTTTCCAGTTATGAGAATTTTATTCAGTTTTATGCTCATAATTGCTCATGTCTCTACATCATCAGCCCTATCAGTACACTCGAAATGCTTCGCATTGGACGTGCTATACGCTGGATATACTGCATCAGCCCAATATGATACTAAATCGGCCACGACCAATAACATCGCGGAATGTCTGGATTCGCGGCAATGCACAGTTCCCTCTTTTATTTCTGACCCAGATGCAGTTAGTCTCTGTTAAAGTAGTGGCATTAAAAACCCTATCCCACAATGACTGACATATCAAAGTGCAGCTTATTGATGTTTAGAAGATAACAATTGAGCAGACGCAAAAAATATGCTGGTCTATACATACATAACATGCACGTCTGCCTAAAGTTAAGGCGCTTTCGATGAGGCCTCAATAATTCATGTTATAAGAGAGACATTAAATCTATTTGATATTATTTACATGGACAAGTCCAGCTCTATTATTATCTTGCAATATAGCGATCAAGCAATGGCCGTAACATATAATGTCTTCTTTCATATATTAAGGATACTGAGGATTTGACACAGATCTGCTTGAAGCACACAAATATCGATCTTTTCCAGGTCCACATGGGTCCAGTAGATTGAAGTATTGAGGATATATAACCATATGGCTTTACCAGAGATATATGACTAGCTTATGTAGAGATGCTTACTTTGATTGTTGATACTAAGCAGGGAGTAGTGTTTGCATTAGAAATCTGTTGGCTCGTGCGTCATAGAATCCCGATATATTCCTAATTTATTTTAGTCACAACGCTTTATAATCCACATTGCAAAGCTGAAGTTGGGGAACAGGAAGCATCGCACGACATTAACGAGCGACAGAGGGGTTTTATTGCAGTTTGTATAGAGCGTGTGTGGCACACAATGAAAGCCCTTGGGTTGTTTATTTTGTCTACAAATATTCGATCTTTGGACATATTTCACCTTCAATTGTTATGATTGCTTGAGGGAATACCTCCAGAAAACGATATCACAAGTTGGTCTGATCTTATCCTTCAATATTGGTGAAAGAAACTGGACAATTAAACTTTGTAATGCAGTGGGCATTGAATTGTTAAACGTTCTCAATAGATTACGTTCATCTTTTTCACAGTGCATTTCGTGTTGTGCAATATGAAGCTAAACATTATCATAGGGGCGTTACTAACAGGTCAGAAAAACCATTCTAAAAGGGGTGTAGCTAACACACTAACCATTCTAACCGAGGCGTTACTAACAGGTCACAAACCATTCTCAAACGGGTGTAGCTAACACACTAACCATTCTAACCGAGGCGTTACTAACAGGTCACAAACCATTCTCAAACGGGTGTAGCTAACACACTAACCATTCTAACCGAGGCGTTACTAACAGGTCACAAACCATTCTCAAACGGGGGTGTAGCTAACACACTAACCATTCTAACCGAGGCGTTACTAACAGGTCTAACGCAAACGATTATCATTGGGGCGCTTCTAACACGTCTCACACAAACCATTACCAGAGGGGCGCTTCTTACATGACTTGAACAAACTATTCTCATAAAGGGCGCTTCTAACGCTCCTCATACTTACCATTTTTACAACACACAATAGCGGAGATACAAACATGACTTGTGGTGTGCAATTAAATGCATGGAAGGAATTTCTACGGGAAGAGAACAAATCAGATTTGGGATGTGGATGTTACCGTACAATGACCCAGCATATAAAAAAGTCCAGTTGTTGGCCTTTATTACCAATATATCGGTCTACTTTGGTACATGGCAAGCGTAGAATACGTGGAATACGTAGGGAAAGAACGTGTCTAACTCCGTATAGACATGAATCCTACCACAAGCATTTGAAAGACAACACTGGAAGCATCATGATATATAGTTATAGCCCTGGCGATGACAACACTGGGTCGAATGAGACGCTTCGTTTGGTTCTGATTTTCATAATAAGTTATGGTATGTGACTTTTTGTAAATGTCACATTCTGTAGCTCACGTCATTGTATACAGATTTCTGTGAATAGGCGTATATTATAGAGTAAAGATATCATATACAAGGTGTACAGTTTACTGACTGGCAATTCATGCATTAACTAACCGGAGAGACTACAGATCGGTTTCATTTGCAACCTTCACCGTGTACAATTAACGGATTCCAATGTACAACTAGAAGCCACGGTTTATTCGTCCGTGTTGAGTTTACTCAAACAGGACTAAGTTACGTGATGAATTGGGGTTGAGAACAGCGGTCTTCAAGCAGCTTTTTTTTTTATGTTATACCAATTACTCAACTTCCTGTAGTTCTGATGATAATATCATATATCACAAAATTCTATTAACTGATGTCAATTCGGATGTGGATGGATGTTCTTGATTAGTCGATCAGGATATCGATGCTCAATCATCATTTTCGTGGTTGCATTTTAACTTAGGCAGAAGCTCCAATCTTGTTATTACAAATGCAAGCTCAAACATAACTGATATGAATATGAAGTTTTCACAAATGCTGAACTGCTGTTCTGAATTCGAGCTTGCCTATTGTTAAGCTAGTGGAAGGATATCGCGGGGTGGCATAGAGCACGTTGCTATGTTGAAGGACTGTGGCTGACATACCGTAGTTATTTATATACTCATATTAAGATTCGATGGAAAGGAGCAGCACGGAAATTTAATTCGAAATGTCAAAATTGTGTTAAGATGCAAATTCAATAGATGCTAAGCATTGTCAGCTTATTTGGCAGTGGTTGGTCTAAAAACAGTAACAGATTTCTCTACGGTGTCTCACAATAAACTTATGCTTGAAAATCTTTATTACTTGTAATGGCGTTCTAGTTCCTAGTGATGTATTTACAAATAACGCTTATTGTTATGGTTGATGTGGTATTTGACCCGAGGCAACTAGAAATCGGTTAGACATGAACTATGACAGATATTGACTGCTTTCTAGCTTGTATATGCTTAAATGTGTTTAATAGCATTTCATTACTGCTGAACGGCAGCAGTTACACCTCTGCTTGGAGTAAATACCATGAGATATATCTTGGTGAGACGCAATTCACCTTGAACATTTTTCTCGGAAATGATAATGCAATGATCACAAAAAATGCAATCAATTATGCGTAAATGGAAGCTAGATCAAAGCGTATTGACCTGAAAATGTAAAGTCAGACGAATTTACTAACTCAAGGATCAACTGCAATAGTTAATTTGTTCGTTATCTCGGAGAGACATAAGGTCCTGCACCATGTGAGAGAGTGTCACCAGGCTTACTCACGAGCCAAACCGTAATCCCGGATACGCACTGCAGGATTACCTCGCTTCTTCGGAAATTATGTGACCTAATGATGAGCAAAAGATATCCTGAGGCTTTTGTGAATGCAATTTGGTGCGGGTCTTGGCGGTCAGACGATAAACAGTCCTTCGTATCTTCAGAATGTACATATATTGTGTATTGTCAGGCAGATACCACTTAGCACTTTATTATACAGCAGCGACTTCCCCAGCTGCTTCGACGAGAACTCTCTCTTAACGCGTATGGCATCGTGGCCTAGAGTTACGTGACCTAATAGACGGCGGGGGCAACACCTTCAAATATTGCTGCAGTATGTTCATTAGCGTTATCAAAAGGTTTTGCGTTCGGTAAAAGCAACAATTTTATTATGAAAACATGATGGTCAAGCATCGTGGCTAAAACGCGATATTAGCAATCGGACTGTGTTGTGTCTCCAGGAATGTATGTAACTGCATACACTATGGCGTTAGGGCACTATCGTCGGTAAAAATAACATACACTCAATTCATTTGTGTATCTTTTTGAACCATTCACTGTCTAAAGTATTATTTTCGGTTTTGACAAGTTTTATGCATATAATAATAGAATAACTTTACGACAGGTGTAGCTACCTTCTTGTTCCCACCATAATTAGTTCAGTTGTATGAATTCATGACAAATATAAAAGACCTCTGTTGGTCATAAAACGCCTTTACGCATCGAAAGTAACGTCCAATATTGTTACGTCCAACCGTAATACTTCAAGATTTAGGGCACTGGATGTATCTTTCCTCCTAATATACATGTGATATACCAGAGAGTACTTCAGTATCTAATCAAATAATGATTTAACCGTTACCATTGTGCAGTATGGGTGAAATCTGGTCAAATTACTCTTCTAGCAATCTAACTCAGACATAACTAGAAGTGACGTAAATAATGCATGTCCATTTGGTTAACGGTGAATGTATGGATTACATCTCATCTACACTTCACATCTTGGTGCAACAATGACGTCTTGAAATGGTTGTAATGATTTTGCGCTTGTGTGAACATGCAACCGCGGTTAGCTGCATCATATTTTGATAGAGTCAACATATATATATATTATATATATATATATATATATATATATATATATATATATATATATATATATATATATATATATATATATATATATATATATATATATATATATATATATATATATATATATATATATATATATGCATATGCATGTCAGTATATCTACAGGCAAAGTTCATTACGTTTCTGACCATTATTCAATCGACCCACAGATTGAAGGACGTGTCTATTATATGGCACTGCTCAAATCGACTCGAAGTGACAGGCATCGTGGTCTTAATTTCGACAATAATTTTTAATGTTAACCTTGTCATCGCTGTCTTTTTTGCTGGTGAAATATGAAGTAAGTCTGATACATTTTCACGACGGTCAGGTTAACAATTTAAAAGCATGGTACATAAAGCAATAAGTAAGCGACACACTAAATGTTCCATCTCTGATCCAAAAACGTTCAGTCTTTATGTCCTCCATGGCTGCATGGGCCGTTAACAAGCCCTGTCTCGCACATAACGAATGATGGCAATGTGGTGCGATTCATAAGTGTATTAGTTCCTTTGGCAGTGGACTTCTATTACAGTTTGCCCAGCATAAATGTGATGCACCATTATTTCACACCATATGCCATATGGTGGAGATAATATCAGTACCTTCTAAATTATTTCCACAAAGTTGATGTCCATGATCTCATTCTTCCTATTGATCCGATGTAAGCAGATTTATTGCTGTATTAGAACAGGGCATTAACAGACTATTCGTTAACGATTCCTCGCTGGTTTTGGCCGAGATCTATCGAGCAATATTCAATAGCATTCGGGACTCGACCCCGAGAGAACTAGCTGTTGCATTGTGTATAGCATTACCAACATCATAGTGTTTATCTAACATTGTATCACTTTATAACAATTGAAGCATTGAACTATTCAGCCTATTCAGCGATCTCATTTGCCCAATTTAATGAGCCTACTCCTCTTATTTAACCTAAAACTAAGCCGTATAGATATAAAAAATACATCGCGGCTTACCAGACAGGAAAAGGATTTGAGATTTAACAAGGTTGCAAATGCTAGCGATCTAAATGATCACCTGCAGTCATTGCAAAAACTTGTTTCATTAGTGCAACAGGCGCTACCCCATTATGTACCACACTAATGTGCGATGTAGATGTGCGTTCACAGACTAGGAGTTAATGGACGATCACTACTAGCGATGTTTGAAATGGTATTGTCACGTTTTAAATAAACTTGTTTATGTCGACAGAACAAGAATGACATCCAGTTAGCCAGCTGTAACAAACTAATATGCACATCGCAATGATTCATGGCTGTTTAGTGACTGTGTGTCTAATGATGAGCGAAAACCAATTGGCATATACACTCATCCCTTGGGTTATTATGCATGTCCCGATATCTACTTACGGCACAATGCGTTGGAGACCAATGTGCTCGTACAACCAAACCGCAACATTGTTGATCCAAGCCGAGGACATTCATAGCGGTTTTGCAACGATAACAGTATTGACGTTTGATTATGATTAAGCAACTAATCTTTTTGCAGCAATTAAAGTAATCACAAACAGTTGTATCTTATTAAAATACAAAGTATTCACTCTCATACTTGCAAACAATCATTATCACATTTAGCCGTTTACAACGCAACATAATCATGTATCGTCCGGAACCATTATGCACATCATTCCAAAAGTTCAAATTACCCAAGTTTTCGATATGCTTCTTGCCAATTGTTCACATAGTCAATATAAGTGGTTGAATGTTTTTACCGCTAATCTTCGGGGACGTATCAAACAGCTTTAGGATAGTATATTTGCAGCGCAATGACAGTAACATCCACCTAGTGATTATTTACTGACTTGTAAATCGGTAACCAAAGATTTGGACCACGCTTGAGTGCAGTTGAAACCTCAGTGGTCTTCTCTTGTATGAAGGTTAGTAAAACAGTGCTTGCTCTGGAATTTATTTCAAAGCGCGACTGTATAGATCATGAACTCATCATTGCTGCGGGTATGTTCAATTAACCACCCAATCGTTTACAGGTGAATTACTAATTTTGTTTCACCTAGTTATCCTTCGCCACCCATCGCAATAGAAAATAATAATGGTGGAAGTCACACTTATGATGTAACAAAAAGCGACTGCTGACAATTGGCGACATAAATGCATAAATAAGCGGACAATAGTGACATAGTTATGAATGATTTATCTTGCATTATTGCTGTACCCTATGTCAGCAAATATCAACATCTGAAAACTATATCCCATTCACAGAGGGTCATTATATGATCTGCATGCTATAATTACAGCTTATCTTTAAGTGATTGATAACACCACTATGTGTTCACCTATCAAGACCAGGGTATATTTATCTCGTGCTTGGATACACAATAATTCTCGCTACTATGATATCGATATTACATGAATCCATCGGATCAGTGCGCACGTACGCGCAAAGTCACAAACAGCCACCCTCTAGCTACACGCACTCACACATACACATACAAACACACACACACACACACACACACACACACACACACACACACACACACACACACACACACACACACAAACACAATGAAACGGTTTTTTTACTATATTTTGAAATACATTTAACAAGAAATGCATTTATATCACGATCGGTTAATCTCACAATAGCACTTAGTTGTTCGACAATATACTTTTAATCCGTGGTCAAATATCCAGTATTTGGGAAAAGTATTTAAACTTTTATTAGTTATTTAGAGACTTTGATGCAAGTTGTAAATTACATTAATTAATGTTAAACCAGATAAAACGCCGGGTTCGATGTCCATAACAACCGCGATGTCGATGTCCATAACAACCGCGATGTCGATGTCCATAACAACCGCGATGTCGATGTCCATAACAACCACGATGTCGATGTCCATAACAACCGCGATGTCGATGTCCATAACAACCGCGATGTCGATGACAAATTGCTTTCACTCAACTAAACTCCTGCCATCATTTATAGCATGAGTACAGAAATGGCAAATCAGAAAACCAGTCTTTCATATCCAACTTACGTATATCCTACACCATAAAGACGGCAACGTCTGTGTATCCTAAAAAGGGCACACCGTTATATTACGCAGAATGGTTTTTGCTTCAGAGACAGATGCTTACAAGACTTACGGCAAGTGTATTATATCCAGTGACACATTTATCGTTGTGAAAATGTTCTTTCCAGTTATGAGAATTTTATTCAGTTTTATGCTCATAATTGCTCATGTCTCTACATCATCAGCCCTATCAGTACCCTCGAATGCTTCGCATTGGACGTGCTATACGCTGGATATACTGCATCAGCCCAATATGATACTAAATCGGCCACGACCAATAACATCGCGGAATGTCTGGATTCGCGGCAATGCACAGTTCCCTCTTTTATTTCTGACCCAGATGCAGTTAGTCTCTGTTAAAGTAGTGGCATTAAAAACCCTATCCCACAATGACTGACATATCAAAGTGCAGCTTATTGATGTTTAGAAGATAACAATTGAGCAGACGCAAAAAATATGCTGGTCTATACATACATAACATGCACGTCTGCCTAAAGTTAAGGCGCTTTCGATGAGGCCTCAATAATTCATGTTATAAGAGAGACATTAAATCTATTTGATATTATTTACATGGACAAGTCCAGCACTATTATTATCTTGCAATATAGCGATCAAGCAATGGCCGTAACATATAATGTCTTCTTTCATATATTAAGGATACTGAGGATTTGACACAGATCTGCTTGAAGCACACAAATATCGATCTTTTCCAGGTCCACATGGGTCCAGTAGATTGAAGTATTGAGGATATATAACCATATGGCCTTTACCAGAGATATATGACTAGCTTATGTAGAGATGCTTACTTTGATTGTTGATACTAAGCAGGGAGTAGTGTTTGCATTAGAAATCTGTTGGCTCGTGCGTCATAGAATCCCGATATATTCCTAATTTATTTTAGTCACAACGCTTTATAATCCACATTGCAAAGCTGAAGTTGGGGAACAGGAAGCATCGCACGACATTAACGAGCGACAGAGGGGTTTTATTGCAGTTTGTATAGAGCGTGTGTGGCACACAATGAAAGCCCTTGGGTTGTTTATTTTGTCTACAAATATTCGATCTTTGGACATATTTCACCTTCAATTGTTATGATTGCTTGAGGGAATACCTCCAGAAAACGATATCACAAGTTGGTCTGATCTTATCCTTCAATATTGGTGAAAGAAACTGGACAATTAAACTTTGTAATGCAGTGGGCATTGAATTGTTAAACGTTCTCAATAGATTACGTTCATCTTTTTCACAGTGCACTTCGTGTTGTGCAATATGAAGCTAAACATTATCATAGGGGCGTTACTAACAGGTCAGAAAAACCATTCTAAAAGGGGTGTAGCTAACACACTAACCATTCTAACCGAGGCGTTACTAACAGGTCACAAACCATTCTCAAACGGGTGTAGCTAACACACTAACCATTCTAACCGAGGCGTTACTAACAGGTCACAAACCATTCTCAAACGGGTGTAGCTAACACACTAACCATTCTAACCGAGGCGTTACTAACAGGTCACAAACCATTCTCAAACGGGTGTAGCTAACACACTAACCATTCTAACCGAGGCGTTACTAACAGGTCTCACGCAAACGATTATCATTGGGGCGCTTCTAACACGTCTCACACAAACCATTACCAGAGGGGCGCTTCTTACATGCCTTGAACAAACTATTCTCATAAAGGGCGCTTCTAACGCTCCTCATACTTACCATTTTTACAACACACAATAGCGGAGATACAAACATGACTTGTGGTGTGCAATTAAATGCATGGAAGGAATTTCTACGGGAAGAGAACAAATCAGATTTGGGATGTGGATGTTACCGTACAATGACCCAGCATATAAAGAAGTCCAGTTGTTGGCCTTTATTACCAATATATCGGTCTACTTTGGTACATGGCAAGCGTAGAATACGTGGAATACGTAGGGAAAGAACGTGTCTAACTCCGTATAGACATGAATCCTACCACAAGCATTTGAAAGACAACACTGGAAGCATCATGATATATAGTTATAGCCCTGGCGATGACAACACTGGGTCGAATGAGACGCTTAGTTTGGTTCTGATTTTCATAATAAGTTATGGTATGTGACTTTTTGTAAATGTCACATTCTGCAGCTCACGCCATTGTATACAGATATCAGTGAATAGGCGTATATTATAGAGTAAAGATATCATATACAAGGTGTACAGTTTACTGACTGGCAATTCATGCATTAACTAACCGGAGAGACTACAGATCGGTTTCATTTGCAACCTTCACCGTGTACAATTAACGGATTCCAATGTACAACTAGAAGCCACGGTTTATTCGTCCGTGTGGAGTTTACTCAAACAGGACTAAGTTACGTGATGAATTGGGGTTGAGAACAGCGGTCTTCAAGCAGCTTTTTTTTTGGATGTTATACCAATTACTCAACTTCCTGTAGTTCTGATGATTGTATCATATATCACAAAATTCTATTAACTGATGTCAATTCGGATGTGGATGGATGTTCTTGATTAGTCGATCAGGATATCGATGCTCAATCATCATTTTCGTGGTTGCATTTTAACTTAGGCAGAAGCTCCAATATTGTTATTACAAATGCAAGCTCAAACATAACTGATATGAATATGAAGTTTTCACAAATGCTGAACTGCTGTTCTGAATTCGAGCTTGCCTATTGTTAAGCTAGTGGCAGTATATCGCGGGGTGGCGTAGAGCACGTTGCTATGTTGAAGGACTGTGGCTGACATACCGTAGTTAGTTATATACTCATATTAAGATTCAATGGAAAGGAGCAGCACGGAAATTTAATTCGAAATGTCAAAATTGTGTTAAGATGCAAATTTCAATAGATGCTAAGCATTGTCAGCTTATTTGGCAGTGGTTGGTCTAAAAACAGTAACAGATTTCTCTACGGTGTCTCACAATAAACTTATGCTTGAAAATCTTTATTACTTGTAATGGCGTTCTAGTTCCTAGTGATGTATTTACAAATAACGCTTATTGTTATGGTTGATGTGGTATTTGACCCGAGGCAACTAGAAATCGGTTAGACATGAACTATGACAGATATTGACTGCTTTCTAGCTTGTATATGCTTAAATGTGTTTAATAGCATTTCATTACCGCTGAACGGCAGCAGTTACACCTCTGCTTGGAGTAAATACCATGAGATATATCTTGGTGAGACGCAATTCACCTTGAACATTTTTCTCGGAAATGATAATGCAAAGATCACAAAAAATGCAATCAACTATGCGTAAATGGAAGCTAGATCAAAGCGTATTGACCTGAAAATGTAAATTCAGACGTATTTACTAACTCAAGGATCAACTGCAATAGTTAATTTGTTCGTTATCGCGGAGAGACATAAGGTCCTGCACCATGTGAGAGAGTGTCACCAGGCTTACTCACGAGCCTCAAACCGTAATCCCGGATACGCACTGCAGGATTACCTCGCTTCTTCGGAAATTATGCGACCTAATGATGAGCAAAAGATATCCTGAGGCTTTTGTGAATGCAATTTGGTGCGTAATCCCTCAAGCAATCATCATGTATATGCCGCATGCGAGTGCCACTCTTATGAGATGAGAATTGCAGTGCTCGTCTTATCATCTGGAATGTATCAGTATGAATCATCAGCATTTTACGCAGTGAGCTTTTGATCATTTCTAGATTAGCAGAAATATTGGATGCTTACTCAGGGCTGATAGGCTTTACAGATGGAAAATAAATGGCCAGCAAATACTAATTATGACTTGTCGGTGTCCGATGTGGCCGTAAATGAAAATATATCCTTGTATATGAGTTATAATCGTACATGCTGGCAGGTAGCATAACGCTGACAGGTACAGTTTACGTTTAATGGTACTGTCTGTGAATCATACAACATTTGCTATACCCCTCGATATCCATTTATTGTCAATTTACAAAAGTCTATACGGTATGGTCTGAGAACAATGTTTGACAACCGGTTCCCGTGGCGTTGTGGTATGCTGCGTCGCCTTTCGACCTACATGTTGTGAGTTCGATACCATGGTGGGACTCGGATGATCACCTTAAATGGCAATCCCATCTCTGAAAGTGGATGCACACAACCCGGCGCCTCAATAGTACCGTGCTGGATCTTTGTCCCAGAGGCGTTGGTTTCGCTGCCAGGTCTGGGCAACGGGTTTGTGCCAAGTGGGCGCTGGCACTTACGGGAAGCTGTCTAAGCATCACAATCATCCTCATCCATCACCGTCGCGATATCACCTCGATGTTGTCATTGACGTTAAACCCCAATATTACCATCACCATATCTGCCCTCGAAGACTTTTATTATATACAGGGCTTAACATTATCCTATAGGTTCCACTAGCCACTAACTAACCCGAACAAAATATTCAGTAGCCTAAACTTTTGTTCGAATGTAACATTGTTTTCACTAACACAGCATGACCAGTTCCTAACATTCAGACACTTTCTTGTGTAAAATAAATTTATTCGAACTTCCTCAAATTATGATTCAAAGAAAACAAACATACAACTGCTAACAGAGCAGTGCACATTCTAAAAATACTTAATAATTGCACTAACAAATTATTTTACACATAAAGCACATAACACACAAATAAAGTGTTCCTGAGATGATTATTAGGCTCGTTATTCAAGCAACATACAAAATATGTCAGAGATAATTAATAATGTGCAATTAAACAATTCAATAAAATATCTCAAGAGATTAACTGGAAATATTACTACAATGCACTGAAGTCACTGGGTCATAAAAAGTAGTTGCCTAAAGTACAGTGGGATTAAATTGCATAAGCAAAATATGAAATTGTAGGAGAGATGATGATCACACAAACAACATAAATCGCACATTCTGCGGGTTGGGTATGCCACATCCAACCATCTTGGTAGTTCTCTGCTTCAGGTCATGCTTATGTTCATTAGGATACGGATATCATGCTCTGTATAACTGAAGTAGAAGATCGCCACTTGTGCCTTTAGGGACTTGTCAGCCATCTATGGTATCAATACAATAAGTATGCTGAAATTTCATTCATCATAGCCTTAAAGGATGTAAATGTTTACAAATTGACTGTGAAAAGACACATGGATACATACAACAGAAGTTATCCCTGCCAATGCATTTCATCAAATATATTAATGCAGTTGTCTCGTGACACTTACCGAAACATTTGCCTGCACCCCAAATGACAAGTGAGAGCAAGCTTCATGGTCGGCAGACGGCAAGGCACTCGCCCCTGGTGTTGCAAACACCGCGGACGCTGTCAGAGTTTCTTCGCCTAGGTCGGCAGTGCTTGGGTGTGACACCTCAGTTTGTGATTCACCACTGTCACTTGATTTATCTATCCGCTCAGCTGCCAATACCATTTCATTTACTACCTGCATGACAAGAAACAGATGGATTGATATACTGGCAACTTGGTGATAAATTCATCAACATCTAAATAAGCATACGTCAACAGGTGAAGACTAGCCTAAAGGTTCAGCCAACGGATCTCACCTGTTGTCGTTGCCTTTTCTCCGAGGCACTCCGTCGCTTAGTTTGACTGTCATCGACTCCAACGTGGCTAAAGAGAGTCGGTATAGCTTCTTTTCAGAGCCTAGGTTTCTTACGAAATCCTAGACTTTTGAGCAGCTCTAGGTCAGTCCCATAAGCACCAATCTCGAAATGATCAGAACATAGAACTGTCGTAAGGGTAGGTCTCCAGTGTTTACGCTTGACTTTCGCCACCCATATGCGGCGCATTTTGCTGTCTTTTGGAAACAGAAAAAAAAAAAACGCCTGACTTCTCATTGTTCCGACAACCGAACGCACAACAATAAGGCGTAATCCACATCAAGAAAATCACCAGACCGTGAAGAATGAGGAGCAAGTAACACGGTGTCAACCAACCGTGAAGGCTGAAGATGGCGAGGAATGTTCGCGAACAACCCGAGTAACGTCACTGTCCGGAAATTCACGAATTTTACCGAGCGATATCTTGACAGATTCGACGTGGAAATGTACATTTCACAATCATTTTCACCTTATTTTGGTTACGATACCTTTTTAAAACATAGAACTTTGGAAAAATGGAATAAAAAAAATCATTGTATTTGACCTTTAATATGTGGTCAATGGCAACGTTAAAACCCCCTGGATTCAATCATGCATGAGCCAGCACATTCTCGGTCGCTTGTCATTATTAAAGTGCTTTTATTTTCGTCATTTCATAATTTTCTACATAGCTACAGCTTGAGAAGACCACCGAACTACTACATCAACTGAGCGGCAACGATTCAAAATTATATCCCAGCATAGTTTAACACGTTGTTCTTTTTAAGACAAGCATTCGAGCAAGAATTCATCCTAGAATTATAACGTCCAAACGTTTGCTCCAAATAGTAGCCGTTACAGTCGTGTTGCTTTGGAAAATGAATTAATTATTTCCGATTGTTACTAATTGTGAAGACTTGAAGAAGGCAGTAAATGAATGATCCTACCATATGGAGTTCATTGAAAGTAATAAACGGAATACACCCTTAAGAGTTGACAGCTATATCACGAACGCTCTTATTAAATCCCCATACTACTTTAGTATTGTCCTAGACACGAGGCTCAACACCCCATTGCTCGCTGTTATCTTAACATTTATCCACATATAGTTAGATTTATAACAAACAAATATATTGGGAACATTATTCAGAACTTGCTCGCCAAGAAAAACGATCGCTTTGATGAACACATCTTAGGAATAACGTCATGCTGTATATGTTGGTGTACCCTTGGTACTCCGAATCACGCTGTGCTTACAAACGTTAAATTATTCATGCTTCACTGGAATATCTCTCTATTACATCCTAACTGGCCTAATTGGCCAGCCGTTCATGTGTTAACCTCGCCGTCTCGTTTGAGTTCATCAAAATCTACGTTCAAATTTGGAGAAGAATGCGGATAAGTCACGCACATTGTAATTATTCAGGGTAAAGTAGCAACATCGAACCTCATTTCTGCCATTGTTGGTAACTATGCTTCATGTATCATAAAATTTCCCGCCTCATAAAATTATAGTGCAGACAAACCCATCCTCTGCTCATTATGTCTGCTTCGTTTGTCACTCGTATCTGGCAAATGTTTACGACCTAGTCTGAGGAAAAGGTTTGGCCAAGCCCCATTTCAGCAATCGGAAGTAACCGTGCTTTATGTAGCATAAAATTATAGTGCAAACAAACCCATCCTCTGTGTATTATATCTGCCTCCTTTGTCAATCGTACATTGCATATGTTTTACAACCTGGTATGAGAAAAGGGTCTGCGCTAGATAGTCACAGGATATCTAGGCAGGTTATCAGCCATCATGCTTATCCGAAGCAAGATCTAAGCCAACATACATAATATGCTGCTGCTATTGAATATGGTTGTATGGATCATGCGAGAAAATAGCTATACAATGACGCCATTTAGATGACTTCCATGAAACCTCAAGCATTGTCCAACTTGCCGCAAAACCCATTCAATGCGGACTCTCACCTCGTAATGGTGCTATCGATGTATGACTTTTCATATATCTTGCCATGTCAAATATGCCTTATAGAAGGCAAAACGGTTATGTGAATAGTGAGATAAGAATTCTTGTATATTGGCTTGTTCAAAACTAAATCTAATACTGATTTTGCTTTTCATTATCTCGTAGGTATTTCCTGAACGATACATAACCGCTCATCTGGTCCGATTAGCACACATCTGCACTAAATGTTTCCAATAGCATTTGTTAAACTTTGATTTACGCAACCCTATGGCTATAAAGGCCATGGTACCATCCCTGACTCGGTGCATTAATAGGCCCATATACATACAGTCAAACCTGTGTTACCGGTCACCTCTACAACCCGGTCACCTGTACATACCGGTCGCTCAGTTTCAGTCCCTTGAGAATTTACATGTAAAAGATAGGAGCGGTCACCTGTATATCCCGGTCACCTGCCCATTCCGGATAACGGTCACTTAATCTGGGCCCAACGGCCAATATTACCTATACAATGCGGTCGAAGAACGCAGATTTTACGCGTGAATTCGCTGCAGAAATGTGCGGGCTTGTATATCGCCCATTCGGCGGCTGGTTCGCCGGCCAGTCACACATTTGTGTACTGAAACTGGGCAGGGGAGAACAACAGTCACAGAGAGTGTGTCACCAGGCTTACTCACGAGCCAAACCGTAATCCCGGATACGCACTGCAGGATTACCTCGCTTCTTCGGAAATTATGTGACCTAATGATGAGCAAAAGATATCCTGAGGCTTTTGTGAATGCAATTTGGTGCGGGTCTTGGCGGTCAGACGATAAACAGTCCTTCGTATCTTCAGAATGTACATATATTGTGTATTGTCAGGCAGATACCAATTAGCACTTTATTAAACAGCAGCGACTTCCCCAGCTGCTTCGACGAGAACTCTCTCTTAACGCGTATGGCATCGTGGCCTAGCGATTACGTGACCTAATAGACGGCGGGGGCAACACCTTCAAATATTGCTGCTGTATGTTCATTAGCGTTATCAGTAAGACTCTGTGTTTCAGACAGGGTAATCATGGAATTGACATTTTATCTGCAGAATAGACACCAAAGGCAATGTTAGCATGTGTGTGTGTGTGTGTGTGTGTGTGTGTGTGTGCAATGGCTCAATCAATCATCATGTATATGCCGCATGCAAGTGCCACTCTTATGAGATGAGAATTGCAGTGCTCGTCTTATCATCTGGAATGTATCAGTATGAATCATCAGCATTTTACGCAGTGAGCTTTTGATCATTTCTAGATTAGCAGAAATATTGGATGCTTACTCAGGGCTGATAGGCTTCACAGATGGAAAATAAATGGCCAGCAAATACTTATTATGACTTGTCGGTGTCCGATGTGGCCGTAATTGAAAATATATCCTTGTAGATGAGTTATAATCGTACATGCTGGCAGGTAGCATAACGCTGGCAGGTACAGTTTACGTTTAATGGTACTGTCTGTGAATCATACAACATTTGCAATACCCCTCAATATCCGTTTATTGTCAATTTACAAAAGTCTGTACGGTATGGTCTGAGAACAATGTTTGACAACCGGTTCCCGTGGCGTTGTTGTATGTTGCGTCGCCTTTCGACCCACATGTTGTGAGTTCGATACCATGGTGGGACTCGGATGATCACCTTAAATGGCAATCCCATCTCTGAAAGTGGATGCACACAACCCGGTGCCTCAATAGTACCGTGCTGGATCTTTGTCCCAGAGGCGTTGGTTTCGCTGCCAGGTCTGGGCAACGGGTTTGTGCCAAGTGGGCGCTGGCACTTACGGGAAGCTGTCTAAGCATCACAATCATCCTCATCCATCACCGTCGCGATATCACCTCGATGTTATTATTGACGTTAAACCCCAATATTACCATCATATCTGCCCTCGAAGACTTTTATTAGATACAGGGCTTAACATTATCCTATAGGTTCCACTAGCCACTAACTAACCCGAACAAAATATTCAGTAGCCTAAACTTTTGTTCGAATGTAACATTGTTTTCACTAACACAGCACCCCATGACCAGTTCCTAACATTCAGACACTTTCTTGTGTAAAATAAATTTATTCGAACTTCCTCAAATTATGATTCAAAGATAACAAACATACAACTGCTAACAGAGCAGTGCACATTCTAAAAATACTTAATAATTGCACTAAAAAAATTATTTTACACATAAAGCACATAACACACAAATAAAGTGTTCCTGAGATGATTATTAGGTTCGTTAATCAAGCAACAAATATGTCAGAGATAATTAATAATGTGCAATTAAACAATTCAATAAAATATCTCAAGAGATCAACTGGAAATATTACTACAATGCACTGAAGTCACTGGGTCATAAAAAGTAGCAGCCTACAATACAGTGGTATTAAATTGCATAAGCAAAATATGAAATTGTAGGAGAGATGGTGATCACACAAACAACATAAATCGCACATTCTGCGGGTTGGGTATGCCACATCCAACCATCTTGGTAGTTCTCTGCTTCAGGTCATGCTTATGTTCATTAGGATACGGATATCATGCTCTGTATAACTGAAGTAGAAGATCGCCACTTGTGTCTTTAGGGACTAGTCAGCCATCTAAGGTATCAATACAATAAGTATGCTGAAATTTCATTCATCATAGCCTTAAAGGATGTAAATGTTTACAAATTGACTGTGAAAAGACACATGGATACATACAACAGAAGTTATCCCTGCCAATGCATTTCATCAAATATATTAATGCAGTTGTCTCGTGACACTTACCGAAACATTTGCTTGCACCCCAAATGACAAGTGAGAGCAAGCTTCATGGTCGGCAGACGACAAGGCACTCACCCCTGGTGTTGCAAACAGCGTGGACGCTGTCAGAGTTTCTTCGCCTAGGTCGGCAGTGCTTGGGTGTGACACCTCAGTTTGTCACTTGATTTATCTATCCGCTCAGCTGCCAATACCATTTCATTTACTACCTGCATGACAAGAAACAGATGGATTGATATACTGGCAACTTGGTGATAAATTCATCAACATCTAAATAAGCATACGTCAACAGGTGAAGACTAGCCTAAAGGATCAGCCAACGGATCTCACCTGTTGTCGTTGCCTTTTCTCCGAGGCACTCCGTCGCTTAGTTTGACTGTCATCGACTCCAACGTGGCTAAAGAGAGTCGGTATAGCTTCTTTTCAGAGCCTAGGTTTCTTACGAAATCCTAGACTTTTGAGCAGCTCTGGGTCAGTCCCATAAGCACCATTCTCGAAATGATCAGAACATAGAACTGTCGTAAGGGTAGGTCTCCAGTGTTTACGCTTGACTTTCGCCACCCATATGCGGCGCATTTTGCTGTCTTTTGGAAACAGAAAAAAAAACTCACGCCTGACTTCTCATTGTTCCGACAACCGAACGCACAACAATAAGGCGTAATCCACATCAAGAAAATCACCAGTAACACGGTGTCAACCAACCGTGAAGGCTGAAGATGGCGAGGAATGTTCGCGAACAACCCGAGTAACGTCACTGTCCGGAAATTCACGAATTTTACCGAGCGATATCTTGACAGATTCGACGTGGAAATGTACATTTCACAATCATTTTCACCTTATTTTGGTTACGATACCTTTATAAAACATAGAACTTTGGAAAAATGGAATAAAAAAAATCATTGTATTTGACCTTTAATATGTGGTCAATGGCAACGTTAAAACCCCCTGGATTCAACCATGCATGAGCCAGCACATTCTCGGTCGCTTGTCATTATTAAAGTGCTTTTATTTTCGTCATTTCATAATTTTCTACATAGCTACAGCTTGAGAAGACCACCGAACTACTATATCAACTGAGCGGCAACGATTCAAAATTATATCCCAGCATAGTTTTACACGTTGTTCTTTTTAAGACAAGCATTCGAGCAAGAATTCTTCCTAGAATTATAACGTCCAAACGTTTGCTCCAAATAGTAGCCGTTACAGTCGTGTTGCTTTGGAAAATGAATTAATTATTTCCGATTGTTACTAATTGTGAAGACTTGAAGAAGGCAGTAAATGAATGATCCTACCATATGGAGTTCATTGAAAGTAATAAACGGAATACACCCTTAAGAGTTGACAGCCATATCAAGAACGCTCTTATTAAATCCCCATACTACTTTAGTATTGTCCTAGACACGAGGCTCAACACCCCATTGCTCGCTGTTATCTTAACATTTATCCACATATAGTTAGATTTATAACAAACAAATATATTGGGAACATTATTCAGAACTTGCTCGCCAAGAAAAACGATCGCTTTGATGAACACATCTTAGGAATAACGTCATGCTGTATATGTTGGTGTACCCTTGGTACTCCGAATCACGCTGTGCTTACAAACGTTAAATTATTCATGCTTCACTGGAATATCTCTCTATTACATCCTAACTGGCCTAATTGGCCAGCCGTTCATGTGTTAACCTCGCCGTCTCGTTTGAGTTCATCAAAATCTACGTTCAAATTTGGAGAAGAATGCGGATAAGTCACGCACATTGTAATTATTCAGGGTAAAGTAGCAACACCGAACCTCATTTCTGCCATTGTTGGTAACTATGCTTCATGTATCATAAAATTTCCTGCCTCATAAAATTATAGTGCAGACAAACCCATCCTCTGCTCATTATGTCTGCTTCGTTTGTCACTCGTATCTGGCAAATGTTTACGACCTAGTCTGAGGAAAAGGTTTGGCCAAGCCCCATTTCAGCAATCGGAAGTAACCGTGCTTTATGTAGCATAAAATTATAGTGCAAACAAACCCATCCTCTGTGTATTATATCTGCCTCCTTTGTCAATCGTACATTGCATATGTTTTACAACCTGGTATGAGAAAAGGGTCTGCGCTAGATAGTCACAGGATATGTAGGCAGGTTATCAGCCATCATGCTTATCCGAAGCAAGATCTAAGCCAACATACATAATATGCTGCTGCTATTGAATATGGTTGTATGGATCATGCGAGAAAATAGCTATACAATGACGCCATTTAGATGACTTCCATGAAACCTCAAGCATTGTCCAACTTGCCGCAAAACCCATTCAATGCGGACTCTCACCTCGTAATGGTGCTATCGATGTATGACTTTTCATATATCTTGCCATGTCAAATATGCCTTATAGAAGGCAAAACGGTTATGTGAATAGTGAGATAAGAATTCTTGTATATTGGCTTGTTCAAAACTAAATCTAATACTGATTTTGCTTTTCATTATCTCGTAGGTATTTCCTGAACGATACATAACCGCTCATCTGGTCCGATTAGCACACATCTGCACTAAATGTTTCCAATAGCATTTGTTAAACTTTGATTTACGCAACCCTATGGCTATAAAGGCCATGGTACCATCCCTGACTCGGTGCATTAATAGGCCCATATACATACAGTCAAACCTGTGTTACCGGTCACCTCTACAACCCGGTCACCTGTACATACCGGTCGCTCAGTTTCAGTCCCTTGAGAATTTACATGTAAAAGATAGGAGCGGTCACCTGTATATCCCGGTCACCTGCCCATTCCGGATAACGGTCACTTAATCTGGGCCCAACGGCCAATATTACCTATACAATGCGGTCGAAGAACGCAGATTTTACGCGTGAATTCGCTGCAGAAATGTGCGGGCTTGTATATCGCCCATTCGGCGGCTGGTTCGCCGGCCAGTCACACATTTGTGTACTGAAACTGGGCAGGGGAGAACAACAGTCACAGAGAGTGTGTCACCAGGCTTACTCACGAGCCAAACCGTAATCCCGGATACGCACTGCAGGATTACCTCGCTTCTTCGGAAATTATGTGACCTAATGATGAGCAAAAGATATCCTGAGGCTTTTGTGAATGCAATTTGGTGCGGGTCTTGGCGGTCAGACGATAAACAGTCCTTCGTATCTTCAGAATGTACATATATTGTGTATTGTCAGGCAGATACCAATTAGCACTTTATTAAACAGCAGCGACTTCCCCAGCTGCTTCGACGAGAACTCTCTCTTAACGCGTATGGCATCGTGGCCTAGCGATTACGTGACCTAATAGACGGCGGGGGCAACACCTTCAAATATTGCTGCTGTATGTTCATTAGCGTTATCAGTAAGACTCTGTGTTTCAGACAGGGTAATCATGGAATTGACATTTTATCTGCAGAATAGACACCAAAGGCAATGTTAGCATGTGTGTGTGCGTGTGTGTGTGTGTGTGTGTGTGCAATGGCTCAATCAATCATCATGTATATGCCGCATGCAAGTGCCACTCTTATGAGATGAGAATTGCAGTGCTCGTCTTATCATCTGGAATGTATCAGTATGAATCATCAGCATTTTACGCAGTGAGCTTTTGATCATTTCTAGATTAGCAGAAATATTGGATGCTTACTCAGGGCTGATAGGCTTCACAGATGGAAAATAAATGGCCAGCAAATACTTATTATGACTTGTCGGTGTCCGATGTGGCCGTAATTGAAAATATATCCTTGTAGATGAGTTATAATCGTACATGCTGGCAGGTAGCATAACGCTGGCAGGTACAGTTTACGTTTAATGGTACTGTCTGTGAATCATACAACATTTGCAATACCCCTCAATATCCGTTTATTGTCAATTTACAAAAGTCTGTACGGTATGGTCTGAGAACAATGTTTGACAACCGGTTCCCGTGGCGTTGTTGTATGTTGCGTCGCCTTTCGACCCACATGTTGTGAGTTCGATACCATGGTGGGACTCGGATGATCACCTTAAATGGCAATCCCATCTCTGAAAGTGGATGCACACAACCCGGTGCCTCAATAGTACCGTGCTGGATCTTTGTCCCAGAGGCGTTGGTTTCGCTGCCCAGGTCTGGGCAACGGGTTTGTGCCAAGTGGGCGCTGGCACTTACGGGAAGCTGTCTAAGCATCACAATCATCCTCATCCATCACCGTCGCGATATCACCTCGATGTTATTATTGACGTTAAACCCCAATATTACCATCATCATATCTGCCCTCGAAGACTTTTATTAGATACAGGGCTTAACATTATCCTATAGGTTCCACTAGCCACTAACTAACCCGAACAAAATATTCAGTAGCCTAAACTTTTGTTCGAATGTAACATTGTTTTCACTAACACAGCACCCCATGACCAGTTCCTAACATTCAGACACTTTCTTGTGTAAAATAAATTTATTCGAACTTCCTCAAATTATGATTCAAAGATAACAAACATACAACTGCTAACAGAGCAGTGCACATTCTAAAAATACTTAATAATTGCACTAAAAAATTATTTTACACATAAAGCACATAACACACAAATAAAGTGTTCCTGAGATGATTATTAGGTTCGTTAATCAAGCAACAAATATGTCAGAGATAATTAATAATGTGCAATTAAACAATTCAATAAAATATCTCAAGAGATCAACTGGAAATATTACTACAATGCACTGAAGTCACTGGGTCATAAAAAGTAGCAGCCTACAATACAGTGGTATTAAATTGCATAAGCAAAATATGAAATTGTAGGAGAGATGGTGATCACACAAACAACATAAATCGCACATTCTGCGGGTTGGGTATGCCACATCCAACCATCTTGGTAGTTCTCTGCTTCAGGTCATGCTTATGTTCATTAGGATACGGATATCATGCTCTGTATAACTGAAGTAGAAGATCGCCACTTGTGTCTTTAGGGACTAGTCAGCCATCTAAGGTATCAATACAATAAGTATGCTGAAATTTCATTCATCATAGCCTTAAAGGATGTAAATGTTTACAAATTGACTGTGAAAAGACACATGGATACATACAACAGAAGTTATCCCTGCCAATGCATTTCATCAAATATATTAATGCAGTTGTCTCGTGACACTTACCGAAACATTTGCTTGCACCCCAAATGACAAGTGAGAGCAAGCTTCATGGTCGGCAGACGACAAGGCACTCACCCCTGGTGTTGCAAACAGCGTGGACGCTGTCAGAGTTTCTTCGCCTAGGTCGGCAGTGCTTGGGTGTGACACCTCAGTTTGTCACTTGATTTATCTATCCGCTCAGCTGCCAATACCATTTCATTTACTACCTGCATGACAAGAAACAGATGGATTGATATACTGGCAACTTGGTGATAAATTCATCAACATATAAATAAGCATACGTCAACAGGTGAAGACTAGCCTAAAGGATCAGCCAACGGATCTCACCTGTTGTCGTTGCCTTTTCTCCGAGGCACTCCGTCGCTTAGTTTGACTGTCATCGACTCCAACGTGGCTAAAGAGAGTCGGTATAGCTTCTTTTCAGAGCCTAGGTTTCTTACGAAATCCTAGACTTTTGAGCAGCTCTGGGTCAGTCCCATAAGCACCATTCTCGAAATGATCAGAACATAGAACTGTCGTAAGGGTAGGTCTCCAGTGTTTACGCTTGACTTTCGCCACCCATATGCGGCGCATTTTGCTGTCTTTTGGAAACAGAAAAAAAAAAACTCACGCCTGACTTCTCATTGTTCCGACAACCGAACGCACAACAATAAGGCGTAATCCACATCAAGAAAATCACCAGACCGTGAAGAATGAGGAGCAAGTAACACGGTGTCAACCAACCGTGAAGGCTGAAGATGGCGAGGAATGTTCGCGAACAACCCGAGTAACGTCACTGTCCGGAAATTCACGAATTTTACCGAGCGATATCTTGACAGATTCGACGTGGAAATGTACATTTCACAATCATTTTCACCTTATTTTGGTTACGATACCTTTATAAAACATAGAACTTTGGAAAAATGGAATAAAAAAAATCATTGTATTTGACCTTTAATATGTGGTCAATGGCAACGTTAAAACCCCCTGGATTCAACCATGCATGAGCCAGCACATTCTCGGTCGCTTGTCATTATTAAAGTGCTTTTATTTTCGTCATTTCATAATTTTCTACATAGCTACAGCTTGAGAAGACCACCGAACTTCTATATCAACTGAGCGGCAACGATTCAAAATTATATCCCAGCATAGTTTTACACGTTGTTCTTTTTAAGACAAGCATTCGAGCAAGAATTCTTCCTAGAATTATAACGTCCAAACGTTTGCTCCAAATAGTAGCCGTTACAGTCGTGTTGCCTTGAAAAATGAATTAATTATTTCCGATTGTTACTAATTGTGAAGACTTGAAGAAGGCAGTAAATGAATGATCCTACCATATGGAGTTCATTGAAAGTAATAAACGGAATACACCCTTAAGAGTTGACAGCCATATCAAGAACGCTCTTATTAAATCCCCATACTACTTTAGTATTGTCCTAGACACGAGGCTCAACACCCCATTGCTCGCTGTTATCTTAACATTTATCCACATATAGTTAGATTTATAACAAACAAATATATTGGGAACATTATTCAGAACTTGCTCGCCAAGAAAAAAACGATCGCTTTGATGAACACATCTTAGGAATAACGTCATGCTGTATATGTTGGTGTACCCTTGGTACTCCGAATCACGCTGTGCTTACAAACGTTAAATTATTCATGCTTCACTGGAATATCTCTCTATTACATCCTAACTGGCCTAATTGGCCAGCCGTTCATGTGTTAACCTCGCCGTCTCGTTTGAGTTCATCAAAATCTACGTTCAAATTTGGAGAAGAATGCGGATAAGTCACGCACATTGTAATTATTCAGGGTAAAGTAGCAACACCGAACCTCATTTCTGCCATTGTTGGTAACTATGCTTCATGTATCATAAAATTTCCCGCCTCATAAAATTATAGTGCAGACAAACCCATCCTCTGCTCATTATGTCTGCTTCGTTTGTCACTCGTATCTGGCAAATGTTTACGACCTAGTCTGAGGAAAAGGTTTGGCCAAGCCCCATTTCAGCAATCGGAAGTAACCGTGCTTTATGTAGCATAAAATTATAGTGCAAACAAACCCATCCTCTGTGTATTATATCTGCCTCCTTTGTCAATCGTACATTGCATATGTTTTACAACCTGGTATGAGAAAAGGGTCTGCGCTAGATAGTCACAGGATATGTAGGCAGGTTATCAGCCATCATGCTTATCCGAAGCAAGATCTAAGCCAACATACATAATATGCTGCTGCTATTGAATATGGTTGTATGGATCATGCGAGAAAATAGCTATACAATGACGCCATTTAGATGACTTCCATGAAACCTCAAGCATTGTCCAACTTGCCGCAAAACCCATTCAATGCGGACTCTCACCTCGTAATGGTGCTATCGATGTATGACTTTTCATATATCTTGCCATGTCAAATATGCCTTATAGAAGGCAAAACGGTAATGTGAATAGTGAGATAAGAATTCTTGTATATTGGCTTGTTCAAAACTAAATCTAATACTGATTTTGCTTTTCATTATCTCGTAGGTATTTCCTGAACGATACATAACCGCTCATCTGGTCCGATTAGCACACATCTGCACTAAATGTTTCCAATAGCATTTGTTAAACTTTGATTTACGCAACCCTATGGCTATAAAGGCCATGGTACCATCCCTGACTCGGTGCATTAATAGGCCCATATACATACAGTCAAACCTGTGTTACCGGTCACCTCTACAACCCGGTCACCTGTACATACCGGTCGCTCAGTTTCAGTCCCTTGAGAATTTACATGTAAAAGATAGGAGCGGTCACCTGTATATCCCGGTCACCTGCCCATTCCGGATAACGGTCACTTAATCTGGGCCCAACGGCCAATATTACCTATACAATGCGGTCGAAGAACGCAGATTTTACGCGTGAATTCGCTGCAGAAATGTGCGGGCTTGTATATCGCCCATTCGGCGGCTGGTTCGCCGGCCAGTCACACATTTGTGTACTGAAACTGGGCAGGGGAGAACAACAGTCACAGAGAGTGTGTCACCAGGCTTACTCACGAGCCAAACCGTAATCCCGGATACGCACTGCAGGATTACCTCGCTTCTTCGGAAATTATGTGACCTAATGATGAGCAAAAGATATCCTGAGGCTTTTGTGAATGCAATTTGGTGCGGGTCTTGGCGGTCAGACGATAAACAGTCCTTCGTATCTTCAGAATGTACATATATTGTGTATTGTCAGGCAGATACCAATTAGCACTTTATTAAACAGCAGCGACTTCCCCAGCTGCTTCGACGAGAACTCTCTCTTAACGCGTATGGCATCGTGGCCTAGCGATTACGTGACCTAATAGACGGCGGGGGCAACACCTTCAAATATTGCTGCTGTATGTTCATTAGCGTTATCAGTAAGACTCTGTGTTTCAGACAGGGTAATCATGGAATTGACATTTTATCTGCAGAATAGACACCAAAGGCAATGTTAGCATGTGTGTGTGCGTGTGTGTGTGTGTGTGTGTGTGCAATGGCTCAATCAATCATCATGTATATGCCGCATGCAAGTGCCACTCTTATGAGATGAGAATTGCAGTGCTCGTCTTATCATCTGGAATGTATCAGTATGAATCATCAGCATTTTACGCAGTGAGCTTTTGATCATTTCTAGATTAGCAGAAATATTGGATGCTTACTCAGGGCTGATAGGCTTCACAGATGGAAAATAAATGGCCAGCAAATACTTATTATGACTTGTCGGTGTCCGATGTGGCCGTAATTGAAAATATATCCTTGTAGATGAGTTATAATCGTACATGCTGGCAGGTAGCATAACGCTGGCAGGTACAGTTTACGTTTAATGGTACTGTCTGTGAATCATACAACATTTGCAATACCCCTCAATATCCGTTTATTGTCAATTTACAAAAGTCTGTACGGTATGGTCTGAGAACAATGTTTGACAACCGGTTCCCGTGGCGTTGTTGTATGTTGCGTCGCCTTTCGACCCACATGTTGTGAGTTCGATACCATGGTGGGACTCGGATGATCACCTTAAATGGCAATCCCATCTCTGAAAGTGGATGCACACAACCCGGTGCCTCAATAGTACCGTGCTGGATCTTTGTCCCAGAGGCGTTGGTTTCGCTGCCAGGTCTGGGCAACGGGTTTGTGCCAAGTGGGCGCTGGCACTTACGGGAAGCTGTCTAAGCATCACAATCATCCTCATCCATCACCGTCGCGATATCACCTCGATGTTATTATTGACGTTAAACCCCAATATTACCATCATCATATCTGCCCTCGAAGACTTTTATTAGATACAGGGCTTAACATTATCCTATAGGTTCCACTAGCCACTAACTAACCCGAACAAAATATTCAGTAGCCTAAACTTTTGTTCGAATGTAACATTGTTTTCACTAACACAGCACCCCATGACCAGTTCCTAACATTCAGACACTTTCTTGTGTAAAATAAATTTATTCGAACTTCCTCAAATTATGATTCAAAGATAACAAACATACAACTGCTAACAGAGCAGTGCACATTCTAAAAATACTTAATAATTGCACTAAAAAATTATTTTACACATAAAGCACATAACACACAAATAAAGTGTTCCTGAGATGATTATTAGGTTCGTTAATCAAGCAACAAATATGTCAGAGATAATTAATAATGTGCAATTAAACAATTCAATAAAATATCTCAAGAGATCAACTGGAAATATTACTACAATGCACTGAAGTCACTGGGTCATAAAAAGTAGCAGCCTACAATACAGTGGTATTAAATTGCATAAGCAAAATATGAAATTGTAGGAGAGATGGTGATCACACAAACAACATAAATCGCACATTCTGCGGGTTGGGTATGCCACATCCAACCATCTTGGTAGTTCTCTGCTTCAGGTCATGCTTATGTTCATTAGGATACGGATATCATGCTCTGTATAACTGAAGTAGAAGATCGCCACTTGTGTCTTTAGGGACTAGTCAGCCATCTAAGGTATCAATACAATAAGTATGCTGAAATTTCATTCATCATAGCCTTAAAGGATGTAAATGTTTACAAATTGACTGTGAAAAGACACATGGATACATACAACAGAAGTTATCCCTGCCAATGCATTTCATCAAATATATTAATGCAGTTGTCTCGTGACACTTACCGAAACATTTGCTTGCACCCCAAATGACAAGTGAGAGCAAGCTTCATGGTCGGCAGACGACAAGGCACTCACCCCTCGTGTTGCAAACAGCGTGGACGCTGTCAGAGTTTCTTCGCCTAGGTCGGCAGTGCTTGGGTGTGACACCTCAGTCTGTGATTCACCACTGTCACTTGATTTATCTATCCGCTCAGCTGCCAATACCATTTCATTTACTACCTGCATGACAAGAAACAGATGGATTGATATACTGGCAACTTGGTGATAAATTCATCAACATCTAAATAAGCATACGTCAACAGGTGAAGACTAGCCTAAAGGATCAGCCAACGGATCTCACCTGTTGTCGTTGCCTTTTCTCCGAGGCACTCCGTCGCTTAGTTTGACTGTCATCGACTCCAACGTGGCTAAAGAGAGTCGGTATAGCTTCTTTTCAGAGCCTAGGTTTCTTACGAAATCCTAGACTTTTGAGCAGCTCTGGGTCAGTCCCATAAGCACCATTCTCGAAATGATCAGAACATAGAACTGTCGTAAGGGTAGGTCTCCAGTGTTTACGCTTGACTTTCGCCACCCATATGCGGCGCATTTTGCTGTCTTTTGGAAACAGAAAAAAAACTCACGCCTGACTTCTCATTGTTCCGACAACCGAACGCACAACAATAAGGCGTAATCCACATCAAGAAAATCACCAGACCGTGAAGAATGAGGAGCAAGTAACACGGTGTCAACCAACCGTGAAGGCTGAAGATGGCGAGGAATGTTCGCGAACAACCCGAGTAACGTCACTGTCCGGAAATTCACGAATTTTACCGAGCGATATCTTGACAGATTCGACGTGGAAATGTACATTTCACAATCATTTTCACCTTATTTTGGTTACGATACCTTTATAAAACATAGAACTTTGGAAAAATGGAATAAAAAAAATCATTGTATTTGACCTTTAATATGTGGTCAATGGCAACGTTAAAACCCCCTGGATTCAACCATGCATGAGCCAGCACATTCTCGGTCGCTTGTCATTATTAAAGTGCTTTTATTTTCGTCATTTCATAATTTTCTACATAGCTACAGCTTGAGAAGACCACCGAACTACTATATCAACTGAGCGGCAACGATTCAAAATTATATCCCAGCATAGTTTAACACGTTGTTCTTTTTAAGACAAGCATTCGAGCAAGAATTCTTCCTAGAATTATAACGTCCAAACGTTTGCTCCAAATAGTAGCCGTTACAGTCGTGTTGCTTTGGAAAATGAATTAATTATTTCCGATTGTTACTAATTGTGAAGACTTGAAGAAGGCAGTAAATGAATGATCCTACCATATGGAGTTCATTGAAAGTAATAAACGGAATACACCCTTAAGAGTTGACAGCCATATCAAGAACGCTCTTATTAAATCCCCATACTACTTGAGTATTGTCCTAGACACAAGGTTCAATACCCCATTGCTCGCTGTTATCTTAACATTTATCCACATATAGTTAGATTTATAACAAACAAATATATTGGGAACATTATTCAGAACTTGCTCGCCAAGAAAAACGATCGCTTTGATGAACACAGCTTAGGAATAACGTCATGCTGTATATGTTGGTGTACCCTTGGTACCCCGAATCACGCTGTGCTTACAAACGTTAAATTATTCATGCTTCACTGGAATATCTCTCTATTACATCCTAACTGGCCTAATTGGCCAGCCGTTCATGTGTTAACCTCGCCGTCTCGTTTGAGTTCATCAAAATCTACGTTCAAATTTGGAGAAGAATGCGGATAAGTCACGCACATTGTAATTATTCAGGGTAAAGTAGCAACACCGAACCTCATTTCTGCCATTGGTGGTAACTATGCTTCATGTAGCATAAAATTCCCTGCCTCATAAAATTATAGTGCAGCCAAACCCATCCTCTGCTCATTATGTCTGCTTCGTTTGACACTCGTATCTGGCAAATGTTTACGACCTAGTCTGAGGAAAAGGTTTGGCCAAGCCCCATTTCAGCAATCGGAAGTAACCGTGCTTTATGTAGCATAAAATTATAGTGCAAACAAACCCATCCTCTGTGTATTATATCTGCCTCCTTTGTCAATCGTACATTGCATATGTTTTACAACCTGGTATGAGAAAAGGGTCTGCGCTAGATAGTCACAGGATATGTAGGCAGGTTATCAGCCAACATGCTTATCCGAAGCAAGATCTAAGCCAACATACATAATATGCTGCTGCTATTGAATATGGTTGTATGGATCATGCGAGAAAATAGCTATAAAATGACGCCATTGAGATGACTTCCATGAAACCTCAAGCATTGTCCAACTTGCCGCAAAACCCATTCAATGCGGACTCTCACCTCGTAATGGTGCTATCGATGTATGACTTTTCATATATCTTGCCAGGCCAAATATGCCTTATAGAAGGCAAAACGGTAATGTGAATAGTGAGATAAGAATTCTTGTATATTGGCTTGTTCAAAACTAAATCTAAATCTGATTTTGCTTTTCATTATCTCGTAGGTATTTCCTGAACGATACATAACCGCTCATCTGGTCCGATTAGCACACATCTGCACTAAATGTTTCCAATAGCATATGTTAAACTTTGATTTACGCAACCCTATGGCTATAAAGGCCATGGTACCATCCCTGCCCATATACATACAGTCAAACCTGTGTTACCTGTCACCTCTACAACTCGGTCACCTGTACATACTGGTCGCTCAGTTTCAGTCCCTTGAGAATTTACATGTAAAAGATAGGAGCGGTCACCTGTATATCCCGCTCACTTGCCCATTCCGGATAACGGTCACTTAATCTGGGCCCAACGGCCAATATTACCTATACAATGCGGTCGAAGAACGCAGATTTTACGCGTGAATTCGCTGCAGAAATGTGCGGGCTTGTATATCGCCCATTCGGCGGCTGGTTCGCCGGCCAGTCACACATTTGTGTACTGAAACTGGGCAGGGGAGAACAACAGTCACAGACATCAAAGTGTAGTCAATAAATTTATTTCTTTGATAACGTGACGAATACACATCTGTACATGTTTATGTGTTAAGTTGACAAACATCGATTGCACTCGCAGGAAATGGGGTCGAGTCACACCTACGCAATTGGGAAAGGAAAAGGCTGTTCGTCACCAAAGAGACCAATTTCGCACCTTCTCTGGATAATCTTCTGATCTTTCCTTTTATCTTTTTTGGTGAGTTGTCGTGTCACTTTGGTAGGCTTTATAAGCAGCACCTGTTTGTCAGTGAAATCATTCTCGCATGCCACACTGGTCACGTCACTACACTGAACACAGACTTCAACACCGCGTATGTCTCGTCTGCTGCCGTCACAACATAGCCTCTAGCAAGCTGTGTGAGGAAAGTGCCAATGTCTGCCCAGAGACAGTAGAAGATTGGCACCGTAAACTTCCATCCATATGCGAGGGGTACGCCCCACGGGACATTTACAACATGGATGAGACAGGGGTGTTTTCCGGGCCCTTCCTGACAGGACCCTAGCTGTGAAAGGCAGCGACTGTCACGGCGGAAAACATTCGAAAGAGAGACTTACTCTTGTGCTAACTTGCAATGCCACTGGGGAATTTCAAACTCCCCTGGCGATTGGCAAGTCACAGAAACCTCGGTGCTTCAGAGACATGGACCCAGCTACCTTGACTGTGAAATACAGAGCAAACAAGAAAGCCTGGATGTTAAGTGGACTGTTCTTGGAGTGGATTACAGACTTTGACAAGAAAATGAGACTCCGGCAGAGGCATGTGTTGATGTTTGTTGACAATGCCCCATGCCACCCAAAAGACTGCTCCCTCACCAACACAAAGCTTGTGTTCTTCCCAGCCAACACCACCTCCAAGTTTCAGCCTCTGGATCAAGGCATTATCCAGAATTTCAAGGTGCACTACAGAAGACGCCTCCTTCACCGCATCCTTGCTGACCCTAAAAGCAGTGACCCCGCACCATCTCCTCGAAGCCTGCCGCTGGATCGCCGGAGCAGTAAAGGAGGTAAAGCCGGAGACAGTGACCAACTGTTTCCTCCACGCTGGCTTCCCCTCCGACCTGCTCGCCCCCTCTACACAGGTTGCCACTGAGTTGGTGTGACCCCCCTGACACTGAGCTCAGCAGCCTTCTCGCCGCTACCACCTCTGCACTTGGCATCACACAGCCCATGTCTGCTCAGGAGTATGCAGATATGGATGTGGATGCCCCTGCCACTGAGGAGTTGAGCCCAACCTGGCGACACGATCTCCTCAAAGAACATTTGCAGGGCAGTTGCAATGCACCTTGTGAGGACTTCCCCCTACTAGAAGAGGATGAGGACGAGCCAGTCACTGACCAGGATGCCCAACCACCGGCAGTACCAACCATGCAGACTGCCCTGCTTTGGATGAAGCAGATAAAGCAGCTGGCACTTAACAAGGGACTGTCAGACCTCTTCGAAGTGTGTTGCAATGGGGAGGACATTGGCACCAGGGAGTTTGTGTCTTCCAAGCTTAAGGCCAAGCAGTCAACTATCAAGGACTTTTTCAGGTAGACAAAGACTATAATGCTTCAGTGAACTGGCCTCCAGTGGTTTTGTGAACAATCAATTAATGAGCATCACTTATTAAAGAGAAAGAGACTCTTAATTGTGTTTATACATTTGCACGTGGGGTACAGGACTATTCATTTTTAAAATGAAAAAGACTCATTTATATATAAACACACATATATATATAATTAAACATATATATTTATATATATGATGATGACGATGATGATGATCATAAAATCATCATATGATCATAATGTCACGAAATCGAGGATATTAACGTTCATACTATTTTGGAATCAATGAGCTTTTTACTTAATCGCAATACCCCAGGGCTAATTTCAATTACGTCATATTCATCTGGCATTCAACCTAAAACGAGGTGTTTGAAATTTCATTATGCATTTGTAGAATGTCATCGTGTTGTGCTGTACGGTGTCAGTGGTTGTCTGTGGTGGGCTATATGATGCGTTCTCGGTTCGTTTTAACTATTTACGCATATTTTAAACTTTCATACATTTTAAGCATATTTTCTATAGTTGTTCATTTAACTCAACATTTGTACTGAACAAAGAAGTTTTTTCACAAGTGAATATACGAAACGTGTGGTTGTTGGGCGAACCAAAACATACGAAACCCAAAGTGATAGCTGAAATTATCACACAGTTTGCCAATTACGTTTTCATGATGGAAAGCACTACAAATAGTGCTACCGGTGGTGCAGTAAGTGATGTTATGCGCTGCTACAAATGGGCTATAACAGACACGCCTCAATACAAGCGATTCCATTAAGGCCCATTGGTAAACAGACAGACTCATTAAACTACAGTGCAGCTCTCTTTGACACAACTACGTCGTCCAAAACAGTTCATCACTGTGTTTATAAACAAGGTGTCACGTGACAAATTAGTTCATAAGCAGCAGTACATTTGAGCTAAAAAAATCCTGTCGAGAACAATATTACCCCTTTACACTTTATAACATGGCATTCATAATTATAATGGCATATTGACTATTCTTCATTATATATTTTGAAATTTGAGCCAAAGACCAAACTAAACTACATCTTCGTGATCTCGTGGGAAATGAAAAGGAGGCAATGTGTGTGAATACTCGTCACATAATTGCTAAGATATACGATGGGTAAATGATCATCGGATTAGTTGTTCTAAATATAGCAACTGCAATATAGGTCTATGGCAGATAATTTGATTTACCACCTTAAAAACAAAAATACGGTTTGCTGATGTGACTACTGACCTGGCTGCCTCACTCATAGATCCCTCATGACGCGCACAGCCACATAAAAACTCGGAACAATTAGTTCCCCCATTGCGGCGCATTGAGACTAGTGCATTTGCCAGCATTCGATAGTGTTCTCTACAGACCTATGTATTTTCATGGTGTGGAATGAAATGTATTGAGAAACGATGATTCTTGAAAGGAGACTGCCGTGACTGATGTCGACTATACTACAACCAAACAACTTGCGCTAAAAAGGATCTCTCCCGACAAACTGCGTGAAACCGCGACCAATATGCCATTGCGTGGTTTGTCCTAAAGTATACCCTAATACCACATCGACATTCGGAGGCGCCATTACTACAGCTTAAACAACAGACCAATGTGCTTTTGTTGATTTGCTGTAAGCGTCGGCTTACATCGCAAGAAAAGCTCCACACCAAGCCTTCCATCACACGAGGTCATCTTAGCTTCCAGATTAATCGCTGTGGAATTCAATCGGAATACAGATCACTTCTTTGTTTCTCCCTTTTCAGTTATTACGACAAGAACTCTGTTTCAATATTTGTTTTGCTGATGAGAGACAAGAAGAGTGTGATTAAACAGAGCAGTCACTATCAGGCCGTAACCGATTAAATCTTGCGGTACCCTAGAAGTATTGCACTGTGGGAAATAGAGTCAGGTATTGGGGATTTCCGCTAATAACAGACATCTTAGATCGATACATAATGTGAATATATTGCGATTCCCCCTCTCTTACAAATAATTGCCAGGGTATCCATAGACGATTTAAGCTGTAATTGAATCACATGTTGACAACGTAGCAAATTGAGATGTGAATTGTTGTGGATTGGCGCTGTTTTCAACCGCGACGTGACATCACCAATGCAGATGATACTGATGCTTGGACAGCTCCCCTAATGTACCATGCACACTTGGTAAAATCCAACATCGGGTTAAGAGCCCAAGCTGCTGAGGCGGTAATCCAACATAAACAATTGAGCATCTTGGTCGTGGTTGTAACGAATCGAGGGAGCATTTACCTTGGCTAGGAGTTCAAACGTTTTCCTCTTGGAATGATGCAGAGCATTGACGTACCATGTTCCGACACGGATTAGCGTGCTCGCAAATGGATATCAATGTGATACTTTGCGACTTGCCGGTACTACCCAGCCATTGCTCGTATTACTTTGCGTCCTATAATTCGCGTCCTACAATTCGCGTCCTATAATTCGCGTCCTATAATTCGCGTTCTATAATTCGCGTCCTATAATTCGCGTCATCGAACATTTGTGCTGAATAAAGTTAATCAAGCTTTTAATGTGGACTAGCTTTGAAGCAGAATCCAAATGCTGAGGGACAATCAAGTACACGTCAGTGTCTTTTTCATTTTTCAACTGAGTAATATGACAAGCAAGTGTCGTGATTGAAACGTGGGCGGTTTCATGCTGAATCAGCAAAACACGTACACTGAACACACCATGGAACTGCGGCGTAATCCATCTCATCGTGACTAGGTTAGGAAAACAGTCACTGCTGGGCGTCCGGTTAATCCCTGGGATTGAAGGAATATAATATCATGGTATAACACAACGAGGAATAATCATCATACCTTGTTCTAAATTGTTTAGGATCCTACTATTTGTCGTGACAATCATGTCTAGGTGAGTTTTGGGCAATGCATTATATTACTACAAATATTAAATAGCCAACTGTTGCCGTCCATTTTTGTAAGTCTTAGTAAATATTTGCAAATTGTTTTGTAGCATTATATTAAAAACATGACTTTACCTATGACATTTGTCTATCATGACTTTACCTTTGACAATTGTCTTACATTCAGCCCGAAGTCATTTTTTACAGGAAAACAGTACACTCCACCAGGCTACAATGCAAGACGTCAACATACATTGCATCCGATGTTGTTGAAAAAATAAATCCACCAATTTCATATGTTACAATATATGCGTCCCCGATCTAAACCAAAACTATTTACAACTGAGCCGTTTGAATGCGTGCTGTATAATGAACCTGATGGTCAAATACACAATGACACATGACTCGAACGCATGCTAACAATACTTACTGTCAGATATCGCTCTACACTGGATACCCAATATAGAAGGCATTAGTTATGTGATATAGGTGTCCATACAGGCAGACAGTACATAGTGGCTTGAGCACAGACATACATGACAGGACAGTACAGGAAGGGTTTACATGCCGGTTTGGGATTAATATCTACATACAACAGCGTTCGGATCCATAACCACCACAGTACGCGACATAACACGTGGATAAGCAACAATTAATGCATAAGTCGATCAGGGGATTCAGACATGTATTCCGAGGACATACAAGGTGTACCAGGAACACGTTAACGTTCCCTAAAGAGAGAGGGTACTTAGATAAAGCCAGACAGTAACGGACAGACAGGCGATGACAAAGTCTTAGTCGACCACGGGACAGAACAGGAATGAAGCCCAGGCAGCCAGCGCAGGAGGACAAGATGTACGCCAGACACCCCCACACGACATACACACGATGCCCACAGACGAGAACGAGCACATTAACAAGAAAGACGATAACCACAGGACCATAGAGTACAGACATTACTAGACCCTGACCCGGTACCGCGACGAGGCTATACAAGTGACAAGAACCGGGAGGAACGCATGACATACGTACCCCAGACACCGAATAGAGGCACTCCGTTAGTATGGACAAAGATGCATATATACCCGGATAGTTTCATTACATCCATTATACATAAATACATACCGACTCTCCTAACATCTCGCGCTGTAACATATATAGCAAACCGCCATACAAGAATAGTGATGGTAAAAAACATACAGACACGTGGCGAGAAAATTAACGAGAACCCCACACAGGCATAGATAAAGACTTTACCCCGTCAGTGCATACGGACACTAACGGCCGACGATACATACTAAACATAGCCTACTAACAAGATCCCCACCTTTTCCCCATCGGTACATAATGCCCGTCCCAAAAAGATAACGCACAGACGCGCATACCACAGATCGACAAGCAGGCCGCAGTAACAGATGATGTCCTTGCGATAACACACATAAACAAGGAGTACCTCGGCCATCCCATTGCAATAAATTAGCATATAGGTCAAAAAGCGTAATACGGGCCAACTCCTAGTGATACAGGACAGACAGACAGAAAGGACAGACAGACGAGACAGACCAGAACATACATAAGACAACACACCACACACAGACAGACAAAACGGACAGGTTCAGACATACCAGACAGACAGACAGACAGCACCAGGACAGACAACAGACAGACCAGGCACACACAGCCAGACAGACGACAGACAGGGACACAGACAAAGACAGATCACACACATAACAGACAAACAACAGGCTACATGACGAACAGTTCCCCATACAGAAAGACCGAACCGGAAGCAGACAGACCAGGAGAGACAGCGACAGACAGCACAGACAAACAGACAGGACAAGATATACAGACAGACAAACATACAGCACAAAACAAACATACATGGACCAGACAGACATACATACATACAGACAGACGATTAGGTGACCGACAGACAGGACAGAATCACAGACAAACATACCATACACCACATACATTCAAACAACTGACAGGTTGTAAGAAAGACATGCAGGCCCAGACAGGGCAGTGGACAAAACAGGACAGACAGACAGGCAGACAGAACAGATAGGGAGACGACAGACAGTACAGAACAAGACAGTTACAGACAGACAAGTTCAGACAGACAGACACACAGACACACAGACAAGACAGACAGAGCAGACAGACAGACAGACTAGACAGACAGACAGACAGACAACACCTTAAGACAGACAGACAGAAAGACAGACCACAAACGACAAACAGAAAGACCGACTAGAAAGACCTACAGGACATAGACAGATTGAGACAGACAGACAGACACAGAAATGACAGAAAGACATTGAAAGGGCAACATGTGCAGACAGACAGTGGCAGACAGGCCAGACATACAAATGACCTGATCTCAACAGACATACCCACAGACAGGACAGATAATGGCAGTAAACAGACACACACAGAAGATCGATTACAGTATGTGATTTGTCAGACATGACAGACTGTTAGACAAACAAGACAGACAGGTACAGACGACAGTACACCAATGACAGATCCTTGAATAGATTACAGACAGACGGACAATCATTTCAATACAGACAGGCAGGACAGGACAGACATACAGGACATACAGACATGACAGACAAGACAGACAGACACAGACAGACCACACACACATACAGACAGTGCAGTCAGACAGACATACTGTACAGACAGCAAATTCCCCTTCAGACAGACGATGATGCAGGCGGTGAAGACACACAGAAGCGACAGACAGGAGCATACAGACCTTCTTTACAGACATACAGATCATTGCACAGACAGACATTTTTTACATAAATACATACATACATTACAATCAAGACAGACTACACATGGATAGATGCATGACATACATGAATGTGATACATTACATTACAAACATAACAAACAATATGTACATACAGACAAGCATAACATACATAGATAGCTACATACATACATCCATTTCACACAGACTAACAGACAAACAAGGCAGACAGACATCACAGGGCAATACAGGTAAACAGCACGGACAGACACACCCCCATGACAGGCAGACAGTTCGATTGACAGGACAGGACCGGACTTGACAGAAACAGGACCAGACAGAACATACAAATACATCCACAGACAGACAGACACCACATGCAGAACACATACATACAATACGTACAGACATACATTTACAGACAGACAGACATACAGACAGACAGACAGAACATACATACAGGTAGGACAGACATACATACAGACAGAACTACAGACAGACAGACAGACATACATCACACAGACAGACAGACATACAACAGACATACATACATACAGACAGACATACAGACAGACATACAGAATACAGACACAGTACATACATGCATAGACAGACATACAAGAGACATACAGAACATACAGACAGACATTACAGACAGACATACATACATACATACATGACAGACATACATACAGACATTATACAGACATACATACCATACATACATACAGTACAGGGGACATACATACAGACAGACATACATACAGACATACACACACATACATACAGGACATAGAAGACAGACAGACATACATAACAATACATACATACAGACATACATACAGACATACAGGGACAGACAGACATACATACGACAGACAGAACAGACAGACAGACAGACAGACATACAGACAGACAGACATGACAGACAGACAGACAGACAGACAGACACAGACAAAGACAGACAGACAGACAGACAGACAGACAGACAGACAGACAGACAGACAGACAGACAGACAGACAGACAGACAGACCAGACAGACAGACAGACAGACAGACAGACAGACAGACACACAGACATGACAGACACAGACAGACAGACAGACAGACATACATACAGACAGACATACAGACTAGAACAGACAGACACATACATACATACATTACAGACATACATACAGACAGACAGACATGACATACATACATACATACATACATACATACATACATACAATACATACATACATACATAACATACATACATACAATACATATACATACATACATACATACATACAAATTGACGTTTGAGCACATCACCATGTCAATTAATTATATATTTGGCCGTAAATTGTAAACAATAAAATATGATGCGCTGTAGTTTCAAGCAATTTCGTGACCTAGCTGAGTGTGCTATCAGCATGAAACAATGTCAAAGAAGATGATAAGATGAAGTATAGATGAACTGTTATGCGATTTTGCGAACAAACAACAGCAAGATAATGTGTCATTCCTGTTCTATGTTAACAGTGATTCCGTGACAGAGGAACATCAAGACGCGGGTGGTATCCCTATTGATTCCTCATAAACCCAACAAGGCCGAAATAGGAAACAAGCACTTCGTCTTCTCATCTACATTCTATTTGCAGGTGCTAACATCCCATTGAATGAAATACATAATGTGTCATAAGAGCGCGTAGCAAACCTCGGCCAAAAACTATCCAGCGTTAGATTGTTCATATGAATACTAAGCCCCTGAGAGGAGAAACATCGTATTGTTATCAATCATTCAACGAGGACATGCGATGGTATCATTTAGAACGCATAATGACCCCCTGTTAGTAGATAATTCATACCAGATACACGTGGATATTAGATGACCTGGGTACCTCACATCAATAATGCATAATTAATCTTACACGGTTATGGTTCCATGCCTGGCTTATTATATGTTTTCATGCCACAAATTATTAGCAAATTACATGCAGGTGTTCCTCTGGTACACAGGAACCGACATCGTCGCGATATGTGGCAATTGTATCATGCGGGTTGAAATAACAATTTGTTATATGTGCAATAGGAACGGAAAATTTTGTTAATATGACCTTCGACTAAATTTAGGTCAAATGCACCTGTAGCTAGGTTGGTGGTCAATTTGACCCATGAGCAGACGTGTCATTAAAAGATGCATAGACATAACCATTGTGTCACACTAGTGATTCGATGGATTACGATAATGGCCCCCGTATGTACTTGGCGTGGAACTAGGATGATATAAACAGGAACCTTATAGTAAAAATAGCAATGAGATATTGAAATTTTATCATTATCTTCGTGGTTTATAACAATTTTAATACAAACAACTATATCATAACACCACCAATCAAACAGCAACTAAAAAGGGCTATTCCACTATGTGCCCCAGAGAAGTTTATTACATGTTATTAGTGGCCTCAATCTATTAAAATGCTGCAAATTTTCAATGCGCTAAGGCAAGACTACGCTTTATGATTCTGATGGTGATGATGACGATGATGATGATGATGATGATGATGATGATGATGATGATGATGATGATGATGATGATAATGATGATACTTACAATGATGAGTATTTTTACGATGATGATGATGATGATGATGATGATGATGATGATGATGATGATGATGATGATGATGATGATGATGATGATGATGATGATGATGATGATGATATAAAGAAAATACGATATCATGGTATTACAAAATGTGGAATAGTCATCGTTCCCTGTTCCAAAATGGTTCGCGATCCGATTATCTATTGTGATAATCAGTTCCATATGAGGCTCTTTGACAACGTACGAGAGACAAATTCATTTCAATCAATGTTTACCAGCCAAGATAGTATCAGCAAGTTCACAGCTATAGACCAAACGGTCTTATTGCCTGTCTACCCATCGCTATTAAGTCTTGGGTGGCCATCTTTGTAGACCAGTATGCCGTACACATGACATTTGTCTATGACATTTGTCTATCGTGACTATACCTATGACATTGGTCTATCATGACCTTACCTAGGACATTTGTCTATCGTGAATTTACCTTTGACTTTGTCTATTATGCTGCCCGGTTTGCACATTAGTAATTCTGTGGAGGAAAACAAGTCACCGAACTAATGCCAGGTACAATACAACAATGTCACATTCACTGGGATACCCGTTTACCTTCGTTGTTCCTCATCCCCTGTCATTGCAGACAGCACTTTGTTTCAATATTTGCTTTATTAACGAGTGACTGGATCAGCTTGATTAGACAGAACAGTCGCTATTAGGTCCACGGCGAATGACAGCTTGCCGTAACCTGGTAAGAATCAATGTGCTGTGGGAAATAGCGTCAGGTATTGGGGAGATAGATCAATGCAACCCGCAGAGTAAGTATATTGCAATCCTCTCTGCAATTAACTGCCAGGATAGCAATGGATGTTTGACGCTGTTGACAGCACAGCTGTGCGGCGAATTGAGATATGAAATGCTGTGAATTGACGATGTTTTCAACAACGACGTGACATCGCCATTGTGGATGTTAGTTGGACAGCGCCACATTGACAAATCCCGTCCTTACATCGGGTTATCAGCCCTTCTTGCTGAGACGGCAATCCAACCTGATACCATTGAGCCGCTTGGTAGTGGCTGTAACGAATGGAGGCAGTCTTAATGAGTGCAAAAGACTTCCTCATTAGATTGCTGCATTGGATTGGCATAACTTGTTCCGACATAAATCACTACCGACTTGCCTGTACCGAGCCAGCCATGGCTCGGTTGACTTAGCGGCGAATAATTCAGCTTAAATGCAAATATCAACGTAGGTTGAAGCTAAATATAGTAAATCAATCTTTTGATATTGACTTGGTTTGGAGCAATTTTATTTCACTGAGTGAGAATTCTAGACAGACCAGTGTCATTATTGACACCATTGATTTGGTTAATTTGTCATCATGGCGAGCAAACGTCGTTATTGAAATTCAGGCGGTTTATTGCTGAATCAGCAAAATACGTTTACTAAGCACACCATGTAACTGCAGCATAATTCATCTCTTCGTGGCTAGGTTATGCAAACAATGAATATTTGTTGTAAAAATTATTGAGGTTTCTTGAATACATACAAGAAACAAACTCATTTTAATCAATATTTATCGGCCAAATGAGTTTTAGCCAGTTCGTCGAACTCTTTAAGAACTAACATTGTGATTTTAAGCAACGCATTGTAATACAACATGCATGTTAAAGCCATTTATTGTTCATCATTGGCAAAACCAAATGGTTACAAAATATGATATACAAACCTAAAGTTAACTGGTGCCTGAATGAGCCTCATTTAATGAACGCTGCCATGCATGTTATTTGCTGGATATACTGAACGTATTACGCCACAACCACAAGTGTTACGACTCCAATTAATGCTTACATAACTGACGCTCACTTCTCGCTCTACACTGGATTAAGCCTATAGAAGGCGTTAGACGAGTTATGTGACACATGTATCAAGTCATGTGTGTTTATAGGAGATATTCCGGTTCGTAATAGTGTGATGGCGGAGGTGTCAGTGGATAGTCATGTCCGTTAGATAATGGTCGAATTTCAATATTGCAAGTAGGTTAAGCCAGTGAGTGTTTGTGCTAATAGGGTGGGGATGCTGGGTGATATGCAGTCGAATAGTATGCAGCTGGTTAACAGCCTACATTATCGACGACCTGCATGTACTCTCGCTTCTATTACCTTGGCCCCTGTACTGCCCCGGTCGCCCGACGCAATGATAGAGGTTCTTGTGAATGAGTCTGGGTGCGTGCTGTACGTCGACGATAACAACTAAACAGTGGGTTGCATTATGCAATATGCTATGGACACTCTTTTGACATAATTAATCATACACGGTTATGGTTCCATGCCTGGCTTATTATATGTTTTCATGCCACAAATTATTAGCAAATTACATGCAGGTGTTCCTCTGGTACACAGGAACCGACATCGTCGCGATATGTGGCAATTGTATCATGCGGGTTGAAATAACAATTTGTTATATGTGCAATAGGAACGGAAATTTTTGTTAATATGACCTTCGACTTGTGAACTAGATTGCGGCTGTACTAAATTTAGGTCAAATGCACCTGTAGCTAGGTTGGTGGTCAATTTGACCCATGAGCAGACGTGTCATTAAGAAAGATGCATAGATATAACCATTGTGTCACACTAGTGATTCGATGGATTACGATAATGGCCCCCGTATGTACTTGGCGTGGAACTAGGATGATATAAACAGGAACCTTATAGTAAAAATAGCAATGAGATATTGAAATTTTATTATTATCTTCGTGGTTTATAACAATGTTAATACAAACAACTATATCATAACACCACCAATCAAACAGCAACTAAAAAGGGCTATTCCACTATGTGCCCCAGAGAAGTTTATTACATGTTATTAGTGGCCTCAATCTATTAAAATGCTGCAAATTTTCAATGCGCTAAGGCAAGACTACGCTTTATGATTCTGATGGTGATGATGATGATGATGATGATGATGATGATGATGATGATGATGATAATAATGATGATACTTACAATGATGAGTATTATTACGATGATGATGATGATGATGATGATGATGATGATGATGATGATGATGATGATGATGATGATGATGATGATGATGATGATGATGATGATATAAAGAAAATACGATATCATGGTATTACAAAATGTGGAATAGTCATCGTTCCCTGTTCCAAAATGGTTCGCGATCCGATTATCTATTGTGATAATCAGTTCCATATGAAGCTCCTTGACAACGTACGAGAGACAAATTCATTTCAATCAATGTTTATCAGCCAAGATAGTATCAGCAAGTTCACAGCTATAGACCAAACGGTCTTATTGCCTGTCTACCCATCGCTATTAAGTCTTGGGTGGCCATCTTTGTAAACCAGTATGCCGTACACATGACATTTGTCTATGACATTTGTCTATCGTGACTATACCTATGACATTGGTCTATCATGACCTTACCTAGGACATTTGTCTATCGTGAATTTACCTTTGTCTATCATGCTGCCCGGTTTGCACATTAGTAATTCTGTGGAGGAAAACAAGTCACCGAACTAATGCCAGGTACAATACAACAATGTCACATTCACTGGGATACCCGTTTACCTTCGTTGTTCCTCATCCCCTGTCATTGCAGACAGCACTTTGTTTCAATATTTGCTTTATTAACGAGTGACTGGATCAGCTTGATTAGACAGAACAGTCGCTATTAGGTCCACGGCGGATGACAGCTTGCCGTTACCTGGTAAGAATCAGCGTCAGGTATTGGGGAGATAGATCAATGCAACCCGCAGAGTAAGTATATTGCAAACCTCTCTGCAATTAACTGCCAGGATAGCAATGGATGTTTGACGCTGTTGACAGCACAGCTGTGCGGCAAATTGAGATATGAAATGCTGTGAATTGACGATGTTTTCAACAACGACGTGACATCGCCATTGTGGATGTTAGTTGGACAGCGCCACATTGACAAATCCCGTCCTTACATCGGGTTATCAGCCCTTCTTGCTGAGACGGCAATCCAACCTGATACCATTGAGCCGCTTGGTAGTGGCTGTAACGAATGGAGGCAGTCTTAATGAGTGCAAAAGACTTCCTCATTAGATTGCTGCATTGGATTGGCATAACTTGTTCCGACACAAATCACTACCGACTTGCCTGTACCGAGCCAGCCATGGCTCGGTTGACTTAGCGGCGAATAATTCAGCTTAAATGCAAATATCAACGTAGGTTGAAGCTAAATATAGTAAATCAATCTTTTGATATTGACTTGGTTTGGAGCAATTTTATTTCACTGAGTGAGAATTCTAGACAGACCAGTGTCATTATTGACACCATTGATTTGGTTAATTTGTCATCATGGCGAGCAAACGTCGTTATTGAAATTCAGGCGTTTTATTGCTGAATCAGCAAAACACGTTTACTAAACACACCATGTAACTGCAGCATAATTCATCTCTTCGTGGCTAGGTTATGCAAACAATGAATATTTGTTGTAAAAACTATTGAGGTTTCTTGAATACATACAAGTAACAAACTCATTTTAATCAATATTTATCGGCCAAATGAGTTTTAGCCAGTTCGTCGAACTCTTTAAGAACTAACATTGTGATTTTAAGCAACGCAATACAACGTAATACAACATGCATGTTAAAGCCATTTATTGTTCATCATTGGCAATACCAAATGGTTACAAAATATGATATACAAACCTAAAGTTAACTGATGAGCCTCATTTAATGAACGCTGCCATGCATGTTATTTGCTGGATATACTGAACGTATTACGCCACAGCCACAAGTGTTAAAACTCAAAGTAATGCTTACGTAACTGACACGGTCACTTATCGCTCTACACTGGATTAAGCCTGTAGAAGGCGTTAGACGAGTTATGTGACACATGTATCAAGTTATGTGTGTTTATAGGAGATATTCCGGTTCGTAATAGTGTGATGGCGGAGGTGTCAGTGGATAGTCATGTCCATTAGATAATTGTCGAATTTCAATATTGCAAGTAGATTAAGCCAGTGAGAGTTTGTGCTAATAGGGTGAGGATGCTTGGTGATATGCAGTCGAATAAGATGCAGCTGGTTAGAAGCCGACATTCTCGACGACCTGCTACGTACTTGGTCCCGGTACTGCCCCGGTCGCCCGACGCCAAGATAGAGGTCCTTGTGAATGAGTCTGGGTGGGTGTTGTACGTCGACGATAACAACTAAACAGTGGGTTGCAGTATGCAATATGCTATGGACACTTGCATTTGCAGCGTTTGACCGAGCCAGAAACCATGACTGATTGCTTGTCGTCATCGAAACCCGCCTCCACACATAATGGTGACGACAGCACTCCAACAAAGTCCGTGAGGTGAAAGCTGTTTGCTGTATCAGGTTTATAAGCTCAGGAATATGATGGAGAGGCTTGAACAGTTACACATCACCCCGCAGTGGCTGTGCGGTTTGATGGTCGTTGGGTTTATGTTTATGTATAATGTTATGTTGCTCTAGCTTTCAGGTAAAAAGCACCAGATTCCATTAAAATTAACAGACTGGGCAACAATTAACTCCTTTGTCGATTTCAGTGATTTCAGACTTGCAGTTTATAGTAGATGTGCGCTAACAGTAATGTTTAAACCTAAATATGTTCGGAAGTTCTATGGGTTGTCTCAAGCATGAATAAAACCAACCATAATGCATCAATGAAAAAAGTAACCGAAGCTGGTGCCATGCTAATCAGTCGAAGCTTTTAAGATTATATATATCTTCAAATACACATTTTCATTTGTGACCTCTCTGATATTGTGGCAAATGATGAACTCAGCAACATGCCGTGCTATTGTCATCATGGCAGGTAACCATCTGTCATCATGGCAGGTAACCACCTTTGATGCGGATTATCGTAAGCGTCTGTTCCAAAGACGAGCCTGTAAGGGTTAGTCAAATATCGTTTCTATGTTCAATGACTGGACACTTAATCTAAATAACTGTAACTGCTGATGCCCGTTTTAATATGTCCTTCGTGCCAATAACAACACCCTATTGACCGATATATATGATACCCTTTCATCTCTTGAGGCAATCACTAGCGATTAGTCGCACCTCAATGATGACGTCATTTGTTGCAGGTCGTCAAGCGCCAAACGTATGGTACTTGATAACTTTAGGTCAAGACACACGAAGCCATAATGAGATTGCCGAATCTTCGTCATCATTTTTTCAAATTCCGAGCTCACGTACAGAAAGGAAGATTGAAATAGAAAATGAAATTATTCGTATGATTCTTCATCTCAGTTGGATAGAGCCAGATACATGAATGAGTGCATCTGTATCCACAGAAGCTGGATATGTGTATGTGACACAGGCGATGTAGGATGGGTGCACCATGCACATCAATCGATAACGTTCACTGCGCACCCCGCCTCTTCACCATCATGCGCAAGTTTGCCTGTAACACCCCTATCTCACATAGCCGGAGTAGTCCCCGGAAGATCCCGGAGCATCCCAGAGGCGCCACCCGTGTTACATTCCCGGAGAGAACACAGATCTGATTACGTAATGGACAAACACGGGGGCAATACGGAGTCGACACGGATGTGCACGATGCCAAGAAAGAGCTGACACGGATGCCCCGGGGGCAACGCGAGACATCCCGGAAAAGCCCCCAGAAGACGCCGGCAACAACACGGAGTACCCGGCCAAAAAACGGGGGATCCCGAAAAAAACAAGGAGGATTTCGAAAAAAACACAGAAGACGCCGGACGACACGAGTATCATAGAAAACGGCGGCAGGAATGCGGCATTAACGCGGATCGGACAGGTAGCAACACGGGTGGAGTACGGTTCTGCCCGGGTTAGGGTCGAAAAAGGTACAAAATGCTGTTCCATTCGATTGCACACTCCAGAACGTAAAACAAAGATCCTGCACTACCTCTGCAAGAAGAAGTCGGCCTGCTACTGGACACGCTAGACCTTGGCCTGTGCTAAAGCTGTTGCCGCGCTTAGGGAAACGATCGAAGCCACCGAAAGAAGAAAGAGAAAAAATGCTGATGCTGAAAGACAAAGGAACAGAAGGAGCCGTGTGTGGGTGAAACCTTGGCTGTTGAGAAACAGTACGGGCAGTATGAAAAACTGATCGCAGAACTGATAGCAGAAGATAATAGCAGCTGCAGGAATTTCAGCTACAACCTGCGCCGATTTTATGCCCGGGGGCCCCCGGTAACCGCCGGAAGAACCCGGCCACAACACGGACACATGCCGGATTCTACACGTTACAGCGCGGAGCACCCCGAATTGCTACTCCGGAGTCTTCCGGGGACTACTCAGGCACTGTGAAACAGGGGTGTAAAGCAGGGTACAAATCTAGTCCACGACAATATCCCAAATTTGCGTTCATATATGTACTAACCATGAACCATTCATTGTCGCCCATATTCAGCCGCTCTCCAGTGTCCATACTCGTGGGCTGAGCAATCCCACACTTGGCGAATGGAGGTCTACTTAGCATAATACAAAAGGATGAGCGGAAAGAAAATACGCGCGGAAAGACAATCATAATAGTTTGTTCAACACTGTTGTGCTAAAATGGTCGCTAACCTCGTACAAATGCTCCCCTCCTTTGCTTCGTGAACAGATAATTATCTTGTGCGTATGCCGGTGCGTGTGTGTATTGGGGGGAGGATGTGGGTTTGTGGCGCTACCAAGTCAAGTTCAAGAGAAACCTTATGGCAAGCATTTCTTAACATTGTGGTCTTAGTTTCACGGTCGGCCTTTTTAGTCGTATTGTCTCCCCCCCCCCCCCCCACACCACCACACACACACACTACTATGCCTACATACGCGCTAGTAAAAGATGATGTTACAAGATAGCGCATGGACATTTTCAGCGTTATATCTATGCTTGTCGGCAATATATCATAAGGTGTCTTATGTTGTAGTAATGTAGGATATTTTCGTCTCACAGCCGAGCCGACAAGCCTCGACCCAAGGACATCTTTTCATGCTGATGTGTCAAGTATCGCGAAAGGAACTATTAAGGGATTGGATGACTGATGGGTGTCGACCACTTGTGTCTTTAATATTACAGTCTGCGCAACTGTGCGAAATTTCGTGTTCTCTGGGGCCGTGTCTCCAGTTAAATTCAATGTTGTGCTTTCAAACTTAAGGAAAGAAATCAATCATCAATATGTCCCGGGGTACTAATAACAATAAATGATAAAGAAAAAGGGATAGCCAGAGGGGGAGGAGCATTAGTGGTAGGGGGAGGGTAGCTAAGAAAGGAAAGCGGGGCAGTTGTAGGAGAGGAGGAGCGTGAGCAGGAGTGGGAGGAGCAGTAGCAATACGTACGTGTATTAAAGTAAAGAACATTATCTACCACACTAAGTAAATCGCTTGGTTCTCCCCATGAAATTTCTTAAGAATATCTATTAAATTCTTGTTCCTTTGCATGCAGTCTCTCAAATCAGTCTTGTTAGTGCAAAAGTTGGGATTGGATGAGTAGCTACTACTTACTATTTTGGTATTATCCCCAAAACGTTTTAATATATAGCAAAAAAACATGATTGATGATGCAAGCATTTTGGCTACTCAGGGGCCATTCAAAATGGGGGGATTGGCTGGTTATGTGGGCGGTCTTACGATGCGTTATGGGAGGGGCATGTGCTACTAGTATAGAGCGTTTCGAGGTGGGCGTCCGAAATCAGCCAAAAAGTACAATGTAACTTTTGGATTTGCCCCTTACATAGCTGCCATCGCCTTGTTGACAACGTTTTAGTCACTCTACAGGCGAACGTTATGATACTTCCACAAATCAAATTCACATCATAGCGGCTTGTTAATGAACATTATGACTTAATATTCACTTCATCTATATATATATAGATATATATATAGATATATGTACATATATATATATATATATATATATATATATATATATATATATATATATATATATATATATATATATATATATATATATATATATATATATATTGTTATGTACTACGATTGGGGGTAAATAGTACAATTCCGTTTTTGAGTAACAAGTCTCTTTATTTCCAATATCTCTCTCTCTCTCTCTCTCTCTCTCTCTCTCTCTCTCTCTCTCTCTCTCTCTCTCTCTCTCTCTCTCTCTCGTGCCTCGACTCCCTCGCACCTCAACCGTACCACAATACTTTGCTGGTCCTCCAGCCAATCACATATCGATACATATATATTAAATAACATACATCCAATCAGAGGATGCGAGGAGTAGGGTCCATCTCGGCTGATTGTGGCACACCCGCCTCAGCATTTTTACGATGGGTAATCCCAACTGACCGGATGTTATAAACGTCAAATGCACACAGGCGACTACGCATGTCCAGATGGGTCAATTACAATTAAGGAAACATCAAAGGTACAACAATGGTCAGAAAGACGGGATGTGACATAGAACTCATACAACGATGGCAATAAAACAGATAACAATAAAGACGCCCAGCCAAGATGAAACACTACATATTCAACCCAGGAATATGACATCCCGATTATGCATCGAATTAACGTTCACCGTGCAGAGGGTCGGGTTTTCCGGACATTATGTTGTGCGGTTACTCAGTGGCGGAGGATCCCGCCAGGAATCACTCGATCTGCCATAGCGGACAAGATCCCAGTGGAACTCGCGCTTTACATCTCAAGATGCAATCATGTTCTAGAGGAAGGTGCACCGGACACTAATTTTTGTGGCTACCTTTTTGCAACCGTTGGATTCGCTCATAGTTAGGAGTGGATGCCAGAGCCAGGTATACTTAAGCGTGGCCAAGAACAGGCAACTTGAGGAATCCTGCTCATGTGTTCTTTCATCGTCTCGTAAGAAAGACCAGCATAAACAACAAAGTATCGACGATAATTTTAGAGTGGATCAGAGCTCTGGCACTCGAGTCTTAAAACGACCCACCTCAGGTCGGCTGGTCCACATAGCCAAGGTATTCCTGTCAGAGCAGACTGACTTCCCCGCACCGACATTAGCAATATATTCTTCTCCTTAAGGCCGACTTTACACATCTTGTACTGAGAAACAAAATAATTTTTACTCAAATATACGGCACTGACAAAATTCGACGAATGATTTTGGATCATTCATGTGGGAAAATGAACACATTATGTAATCCTCAAATCACCTGACGTTATTGTTTATTACGTAAATATCTGACATAAACACAAGACTAACTACAGCATTGTATTTATGGAGATACAGAGAGATAAGTCGGCCTTTAGTTAAAAGGACGCAGATGGCTACCACAATAAGAAATCAATTATGTCGAATTTACCAATCGGCTGCCAATTTCGGCTGTCAATTTCGGCTGTCAATTTCGGCTGTGTGGTTTTATAATCATTATTGATCACCAGTAAGCCGACGATTCTACGGGCTGGCTGCATTTCGTCAAATCACCAGGTTTTATACGTTCAAGGTATCTTATTTGAACTGTGGATTTATGCATTGCGTTGGATCCAGTCATCGTGGGACGTCTTTAAGGCCACTGTCAAATTCGGCCCAACGAGGTTCTGACCTCGGCGACGTCCAGTGAAAGCTCGTGCGAAAGCTGCATCCCTGTTTAGAATAAAATTTATTTGTTCACCAAATACGTCTATTTCAGATAGCATTAATGAAATGACACCAACAGGGGATATGTCGGCAGCATCATAAATTCATCGAATGTTGATGCCTCCTTATACAGGGCTATGTTGACGTATGTGCTCGTGTGAGGTGAGGACGAAGTGGGAATGTCGAAGTGGAGAGGACGAAGTAGAGAGGACGTAGTTGAGAGGTCGAAGTGGAGAGGACGGGACGAATTGGAGAGAACGAAATGGTGAGGACGAAGTGGAGATGATGACGTGGAGAGGACGATGCCCATTTGTGTGCTTATTCTTTATGTAATACGAATACATGCGTAAATGGCTATTGATCATGGCGATGAAACACGGGTGGTGGCAGGTGCTTAGATGGATTTAATGGCTGGCAGTGGATTTACACAGTCGGCTCGTCACGTGACATCCACCCAGCTCATGATTTGCAGTAGACCAGCACTCACCGTAACGTGCTGGCTTCCGAGCGGCTAGTGCAGGGATGTACTTCATAAGGTAAACGTCTTTTTTCTTTCGTTTTGTCAGCTAGTTTATCTAAGTGCTGCTCATCGAACTCTGACATTTATTCTGAATCTCTACAAATGGTATATATCCTCAAGCAGAGTTCTCCGTTGCTCGCTCGTTGTCATTACTCGCTCCATAGATACCCACCTAGACGCTGGGTTGCGTCCCCCCGGCGATCCCGCGGCGTGCATGAAAAACGCAGCGCGCAGTAGGGTCTCCTACAGCGCCGCAGCCACGTGGTGGCATCGCGGTGGCGTGCACAAAGTACGCGCCGTTGCTCTGCGTTCTGACATGCGCGCAGCAGGAAAGCCGTAGCAGCGCCACAGGAGCTCAGTGGGCGTGCACCAATGACGCACATGATCACAGTACGGACGCAATGCCAGTTCTGTACCACGACTTCACGTTATCCGCATCCTTGTCCATGCTGGCTGCTTTGGATTCCTACTGAGCGTCTTTCTTACAGAAATCCTTTTAGTCATTGACCTTCGTGCTTTAGATGAGGTGCTTCACCTCGAGCCATGATGCCGGGTGATGTATATACTATTCTAAACTTATCACTGTGCATGTGAAATGTCTGGCTAAACTAAGAGCTGCGCAGCCAACAATGAGCTTATTCTTGGACTCATGAGATTACAGCGCGAAGCAATATGACGTCAGCATCAACAGATACGTCACTTCCATAAATCTAGCACATGCCCTCCCTCATTGAATTAGTTCGGCCAGACGTGAGATAGCGTCCATGTTAACCTAACGCATGATAGAAAGGTTCACGCCTAAAACTCCAGATGACAGTGCCTTTATTGAGCGATAATGCAACCTGACACATACTATTGCGACATAAAGAGGGTATAAAACAATGAAGTTGCGGATAATACTCTGACGTAATATGGACAAACTGGGAATAAACAGACCGGATATGTCGTAGCATACTGTTTTAAGTGGCGGGATCACGTGACGGTAGCGGACTCTCCACACAGAGTGCAGATTCCACATATCATTCGAGTCGATGTTTACATTGGCTCCTGGTCTAGTGCAGAGCATATATTCCGCTCACCTTCGCGGAAGACTATCCAGAGATTGACGAATTGAGAGCATTGCGCGTCAAGGAACTCAACCTACTCTCTACTGATTTGCGGCGGATTCGCTTGTAAGGCGGTTTTACCTTCAGTGTTGCCTCAATGGCCTTTATCTCCTCCATCCTCGACATACGTCAATAAATCCAATTCATATACAGGTGCACTTAGAGAGCGGCTGCTGTATTGAAAACTGATGTAGCATGATTTTGTATCCTCGCCAACATTATTAGATGTTTGCCGTGACAATAACTGGTACCATGGCAACGAAGCAATATTGATGCACAGCTCCTGGAATTTGAATCGATTCAGCCGCGGCTGTGCAATCCTTACAGGCGGCGTAGGGTCGCAACGGGGACATACAAGCTTCTACGTGACATAATACAGGCTGGATTAGGCTTAAAAGGTACATGTTTTCCTCAAGACACGGAAAGGACAAAATAATAACCCGTCAGCGTGGTTTTTGGTTCTGTTAGAGCCCGCTAATGGGAAGTAGGTGGTTAGTATGTTCTGACCGCTTCAGCGGGTAGCTTATAGATCAAAACTAACGTTTTTAGGCATATCCGATTGGTATGTTTCTAAATGTAGGAAAATATGTTTTAATCTTACCTCGGTAGATAATTTATCATTCTTTCAGGTGTGGTGGACATGAACCCTCTGAGAAAGTGCTGCTCGGGTTTAATTCCGGTTGTATTCGCCGAGTCCATTATGCACCAGTTTGTCGCTAAGAGGGCAGGTCGCGTGACGTCACGTATGCTGGTCGTCCAAATACAAATTCCAAGGCAGGATTTCGGAAGCTGAGAAAAATTATGCGATCCGCGATTTTTTCCCTGCAACTTTCCTTCCTACTAATTGGAATCTAATAACTTGTCGTCATCAGATGAAGATTATGAAACCTCAATTGGTGAAATGGATGTTTATTTGAGCCCATACGATTGCGTGGAGACTGAATAACGACCTAGTCAGATGCTGAGGCTGGGAGCTCAGAAACGGACTCCGATTCGGAAAATAAATGCTTTGACTTTCAGGCCAGTGGTGCGAAGACTCAATTTTTTTCGTCATTATTAGTCTAAATATCGAAATGGATCAGCACCGGAAGAAGTAACATTTCCGTGTAATGGGTTCTCTCTGGCCCACACACCATTCACCCAGGGCGTTCCCCTAGCGACACTGACATGTATGATAATATATATATATATAATATTTGATATATATAATATATAAATAATATATATATATAATATATATATACATATATATATATATACTATATATATATATACAAATACATATATATACATATACATATACGTAATATATATATATATATATATATATATCTATATATATCTTTCTATCATATCTATATATCTATCTCTCTATATATCTCTCTCTATATATCTCTATATATATATATATATATATATATATATATATTACATATATACACCCCACACACACCCACACATCAGTCAAGCGAAACCGAACACTGCCGATCGCGCTCGTTCAATGAATTGACTTGTGTGCCTGTGAACTGGCCCCTTTCAGAATTCAGAGGTCCTGAATGCTCAGAAGAATTTATGAATCATCGACAGACATTGAGAGCTAGGTCAGCTTTTGTTATGTGATTGATCTATTGATTGTGAGCAGTTCGGGGTCTGATTTATAGGCGTCCCTCTCAAAGTGGTCGGAGCAGAGGACAGTAGTTTTGGTCGGCTTCCAATCTTTCCTCTTCACCCTTACAATCCAAATCTTTTGCATTTTTCGGTCTATCGGAAACCGGAAGAAACTCTTGCCCGACCTGTCGTCGTTTCTACACCCAACACAATAGGTATAGTCCAAACTGTGAGTGCAACAAACCGTGAAGAACCTATTCTAAACTGTCAACGAACGAGCCGTGACGAAAATGGCGAAGTTGTTGACCTTCGCGATGGCCTAGTCAGGGTCTCCTAGCCTGTTGGCTGCGGGCCCTGTTTACATGTTAATGATATTCAACAGTCGAGACCGTTATGTAAACGCGTCCGGACGTATTTGCGTCACTGTATGAGAAAGCGTCTGGACGCGCCAGCGTCTTTAAAACAAGGACGGAAAAACGTCTGCCTATATCCGCGTCTTACTCTGCATGGAAGTAAACGACGCAGATGCGTCAAAATCTCCGGCATTACGTCACAGACTTCCGCTCGCTCGAACCTTTGACCACTACTACTCATTCGCAGGGTTATCGTGCGTCCATAATATGATAGTAGATACAACTAAGCAACGGTCATGTCGACAGTAAATACAGAACGACGCGACATTTTTCACTCCCATGTGGATGGAGGGGGTGTCAATTATAATGCTATTTTATTCAGAAGCAAAAACCTAACGATTACCACCCCCCCCCCCCCTCCCCCCGTTTGTACTTTATGGATAGTTTGTCTCCGAGCCGTTGGGTTCTCCATGGCATTTATACTATGAGCTGGCCTTGGGACTCGCAAGACTTTCTGGGGCACAGCAACAGAACTTGTTGCACAACCTATTGTCTGGAATGACGGCCCATGTGTGTGTGTGATTTTATGCAATTTCTAGCCCTGGTACTAGTAGTAACTTCGCCAGGTTAGTATTTGTTTTAAGTGCTGTTGTATGTGTAGATTTCCGAAAATCAAATATTGATATTTGTTTACTCAGTTCCTTGAAAGCCCTCTATGGCAGATGTACAAAGACTATTCTATCATAAATACACCAGTATATAGGACTACTGCACCTTAGATTGTAGTGGTGGGGAGAGCCTGTCGAACAAAGGTGTCCCTGGATATACTGATAGAATGGTCGGTTGCATGGTACTCGGATCAGATGTTTGTGTAAGATGGGGCAGAAATATGTCTGGCTGATTTGGTGTGTTTAATGGCTTTAGACAGGGAGGCATATTGTCAACCTATCTTTTCAGTGTTTACATGGATGAATTGAGCTCTGGTTTAAATAATTGTTATGTTCAGTGTAGTTTTAGTGTGCTTGTTGTTAATCTTCTTATGTATACTGATGATCTCATATCATTTGTGGTTGTTCTTAGTAAGCTATTAAGACTGAGAGTTTTAGTTGTAATGACCTTAGTATATATATAAATATATATATATATATATATATATATATATATATATAGATATATATATATATATATATATCTATATATATATATATATATATATATATATCTATCTATATATAGAGGATATATATATCTATATCTTATATATCTATCTATATCTATATCTCTCCTCTCATATATATATATATATCTATATATCTATACATATATATATATATATATATATCTCTCTATATATATATATACATATATATCTATATATATATATATATATATATCTCATATATATTTATATATATATACATATATATATATATATATCTCCATATAGAGCTATATATATATCTCTATATCTAGATACCTATATATATATATATCTATATATATATCTATATATATATATCTATATGCTATATATGTATATCTCTTCTATCTCTCGAGAGAGCGAGAGAGAGCGCGCGAGAGGCCGCGCGAGCGAGCGCGAGCGCGCGCGCGAGCGAGAAGCGAGCGCGCGCGCGCGCGCGCGAGAGCGAGCGCGCGAGAGAGCGCGCGCGAGAGAGCGAGCGAGAGCGAGAGAGCTCGAGAGAGCGAGAGCGAGAGAGAGAGCGAGAGAGAGAGAGAGAGGAGAGAGAGAGAGAGAGAGAGAGAGAGAGAGAGAGAGGGAGAGGGAGAGGAGAGAGAGAGAGGGGGAGGGAGGAGAGAGGGAGGGAGAGAGAGAGAGAGAGAGGAGAGAGAGAGAGAGAGAGAGAGAGAGGGTCCCTCTCTTTCTCTCTCTCTCTCCATCTCTGACTCTCTCGAGAGACAGTGAGACAGAGAGAGACAGAGAGAGACAGTTAGACAGAGAGAGACAGTGAGACAGAGAGAGACAGACAGTGAGACAGACAGAGAAAGTGAGAGATAGAGCGAGAGAGTTAATGGTGATTAAATGCATGCTGCATCAATGTTTTTAGTATATGCTATGTCCTGAAATATTTCATTATTATATTGTTATTCAAAATAAGCAAGAATACATTTCACAGTATTACATAATAAAATCATACGTCTGCATAGAGCACCCCATTAACCGACAATGCAGCTGCTTGATTTGGTGGAGGTTCGGGTGACAATCGGGAAATCATGAGCATGCATTTAAATCAACTTCTCATATTCAACCGCAAATGTGACACAACCAATGATTCAGATTTATCTTTTAATATCAAATAAGGGTTGACTAGACGTCCGACTGTGTCTTAAAAAGGGGTAAATTCAACCCTACAGGACGTCTGAGTAAGTATGTATTTTACCGTCCAATCTGATATATTCGACTTTGTTCAAACGTTCATAAAAAAATATTGTATTTAATTAATCGTCACGCAAATTGATAAAAAGGGTGTCAATAGTAATTGGCTTTGTTTTTATGCATTGGCTCTGTCAAAGAATCGTTAAATTTTAGAAATACAGCGGTATTATTGAGTACATACCATCGCCCCCCCCCCCCCCCCCCCCCCCCGGTACAAACCATGTCAATTATGGTAGCCCGGAGAGGGAAAATTCGTGGTTGGCACCTAAGAATAGATAGTCGTGCCCACGGGCAATAACTACCTTGGCACGTTGGCGTGTTAGTCGTCCCCACGGGTAATAGCTAGCTTGGCACGTTGGCGTGTTAGTCGTCCCCACGGGCAATAGCTAGCTTGGCACGTTGGCGTGTTAGTCGTCCCCACGGGCAATAGCTAGCTTGGCACGTTGGCGTGTTAGTCGTCCCCACGTGCAATAACTACCTTGGCACGTTGGCGTGTGTGTCGTCCCCACGGGCAATATCTAGCTTGATACGCTTGCGTGTTAGTCGTCCCAACGGGCTATAGCTAGCTTGGCACGTTGGTGTGTTTAACACAAGATGATCCGCTTTATTTGGCTACGTTTCGCCAAGAACGCTCACTCAAGCCTTAGCCCGAGAACAAATGTGAACACACCATCTGTTAGGAAGCATGCGTTGCTTTGTCATAGCGTCGCTTAAAACCACGTGGAATCCTCTGATTAATTCTTAGCTGTGGAAGCCTCAAACAACCAGATGACTGCATGTCTTTAACAGACGCCGACCCAAGACGTTGAATCAACAATCCCGTGCGCTTTTGTTAATTTCTTAGTATCGTCGCCTGCTGAGGGCGTTACAACTTTCATGTTATTTCATAATCCACACACAGCTTAGCGAAGCTAATAACTCCATTGTGGTTTCGATACCAAGGTGTGAAAACCTGACTGGCTCCTCGTGACTCGGATGATCACGTTAAATGGCGGTCCGATCTCTGAAAAGGGATGCACCCGACCCGGTAGCTCAATAGTACCTTTGTACAAGTGGCGTGGGTTTCGCAGCCCGGTCTGGACAACGGGTTTGTGCCAAATGGGCGCTGGTAGTGAGACTCTTCAGCCCCCCAAATCGGGCACACAGTGATCAGTTTGTATACATGACTACGTGTTAAGCAGACATAAAGAATGCCACAATCTAATTTGTGCCGCAAATGTATCTTGATTGTAAATCATGCTGATAAAGTGCTATTAGTTGTGTTATTGCATCGATAATGGCGCCTCCCTAGAACCGTGAACCACACATGTTAGCTGGAAATCATTACGCGCACATTTGATCAAACTTTGTTACATATATCCACCAGCAAGAACAATTGGTGAAGATAAGCACTCACTCAAACAAGTAATCCGAGTTAGAGAAACGAACTTCCGTCCTCTTCCGAAGCACACTAATGCTCTCCTAGTACGCATATGCGTTCTCTCGCATGGTCTCATTAGCAAATGAGTTGTGTAGAATGAACATTTGTCAATGGATACGAGTAGACCAACAGACCAACAGTCGATCGGCTACTCCATTGTTGGTCTAACAGGAAAACCCACTTTTATCGGTAGATTGACAAACATGCTTAACTTATCATCACTTATCACGTTAAAAATACGTACTGAGAAGAATTTAAAGCCACCAACGGCGAGAGTATTGACTGAATTTAATATTAAGAGGGAGCGCAAGCTCCACTTGGTTCAAAAGAGCTAGATACGAGGCGCGACAAGCACGTTATTGGTACTGTTGAAGGTTGAGGCTTCTGGTAAGCTGGTGGCTTAACCACCCTGGCTTTCGGCAGGCACAGAAGACAGCTGCGGGCGGCCCAATGCTGGCCCCTGTGTTTAATACAAATAGCACCCCCCCCCCCCCCCACACACACACACACACTAGCCAGAAGATGGCTACCTCACGCTTCTAAGCTACCAGGATCAAGTTTACTCTGACTCGAATCGATAAAGCCTGGGTGGCTGGCTGGCTAGCACTCACTGGTGCTTCTCTCTCGCCAGTTCCCAGCGCCGAGGCTAACGGTCGCGCCCACCGACCGCCGTGTTTAAGTGCCTCCTGCTTGACCAACCCCAACAGTCTGTTAGTAATAATGGATTCAATCAGTTTGTGAAAACAGGCGTTCAGTTGCCGATGCCAAGCTTCTGAGCGCCCAGCCGCTCGTTATATAAGCCAGCACGTGTGGGTTAAAGGCCAGTACAATGCGCCCGCATGAGTAAGGAAGAAGTCGCTCACTGAGTAGGTGGAGGCAAGTATCTATTCTGAATAGATCGCGCCAGTGACAAGAGGTCGTTAAGCGTAATATCAACAACCAGTACTGACGAGCTACACAGCTGACATCGACAAGTAAACGCCGAGCTATACAGCTGACATCGACAAGTAAACGCCGAGCTATACAGCTGACATCGACAAGTAAACGCCGAGCTATACAGCTGACATCGACAAGTAAACGCCGTGGAAGATTCCCTACGACACTGGAGCTAGCCCTAAATCCGTAACGTTACAACCACCAGGCCAGTAGAGCCGAGGAAAGTCTCGTCCCCGCCGACGTCCACCATGGTTGTAACATGGTGCGCTCGCCAGCAAGGTAAGGGTCACTGAGGCCAGTCTCTCACACCATTAGGTCGGAGATTTCGCCTGAGCGGTCAGACTCGGGCTGGTTTGTACGACCCAGGTGACGTCATCTGGGTTAGCCTTGATAACAGACCTAACTACTACCTGATAGGGCTGGCGATTGGCCTTGTCAAAATGTGGTTGACAACCAAAGATTAATCTCACTGCCTTTCATAGTTAAACAAATTCAAAAATGAATCTTATCTTGTTATTCTTAAACATCATACGGTGTTCACTGAACAATCCAGACCGTCATCAATCTTTAATATATGCACAAACGAATCAAAAACATATCGCAAACATTAACGCTGCTCCTTTTATTGCCATTTTTGTTTAGGATAACAAAGTACGTTATGACGAAATTGCTTCGTTTTCACATAGACTTGAGCAGACACATTTGTGGACGATATTCCGCTTCGAATTTGTTTTCCACGGATAATTACAAGTGCTATGTATTATAGCTTTCCTACAACTTCAGCGACAAAGGCGATCAACAATTGAATCGAACAAAATGACATCGTATGGCTATTTTAAATGGATTAAGAGTAGGTCGTAGTAATATTTTCATGATTGACCAGTCCACTACATTTGGCTTGGCATGAGGTAGGCCTCTACTGCAGACATAGAGGCCTACTGTAGGTCTACATCTGGGTGACTTTGAGGCGGATGGTGGGCCTACCTCACCTGTCGTGGTGAGCACATCGATCAGCTGCCGCACGCAAGTTCTTTGCCCTTCGTCGTGTTACGACCGCTCAGTCGACCGAAAAACAAGTCATTCCTCCACGCCCCCCCCCCCCCCCCCCCCAACCCTGCCCCTCCCCCTTGTCCTGCCACAACCCATTTGTTTTACAAATGAAGAAGAGTTACCTTCAACCCACGGTTGCTAAGTTACCAGCGTCGACGCGGAGGCGAGTGGGGGTGGTGGGGCGGTAAGGTAGTGGTTGTTATAAACCCGGTGTGGCGTATGGCTCGACGCCAATTCCAGTAGCCGGAAATTCATCGATCATCTGGCCGTCGTCCGGGGAAAAGCAATCGCGAGCTCTGATTGGTCGAGCAGGAGGCTCACACATTTTTCGGCAAGATGATCATACCTATCGTAAACAACATAAAAAAATCACTGAAATTTTTTGTAACGCATAATGTTCGTTAATTCAGAATTGTTTCAATTCGTTTTAAAACGCGAACACGAACGTCTGTAGTTAGTTTTAAACCCTTGTAGGCTTTTTCTTCGTTTTAGTTACATAGTCGTCAGGCCATCTTTTGGCGAAATGTTTTCACATCATACAGACCATTGACTGTTTTGTGAACTTAAAAAGACTATCAGTGATTTTTTTATGTTGTTTACGATAGGTTTGATCATCTTGCCGAAAAAACATTGTGAGCCTCCTGCTCGACCAATCAGAGCTCGCGATTGCTTTTCCCCGGATGACGGCCAGATGATCGATGAATTTTAAGGCTACTGGAATTGGCCTGAACGGCTAAAATAGCGATTGAACTCGAAAAAAGTAACCTTTCGGGTGGCAAATGTCGTGGCGGATGGTTTTGTTAGGTAGAAAAAACATGTTCTCTGATGGATGTGAGGCGCGACAGGCCAGTAAACGGTAGTTAAGATGTTTTAAGCGAGATTTTTGGTGAGCGGGTGGCGAAATCGTTGTCCCCCTTGGGTTTATGTATACATAGAAGATAGCGGCCGGCAGGCCAATGCAAATCCCTGTGACCCAAGTCAACGAGCGCGTTCGGAAATGTTCGGTTTCGCCTGATTGTTTGTAACACTTCACACTGTATGGTCGCTGTGCATATTAATAAGGGTTGTTTTTGGGTAGCCATGAGGCTAAAAGGCAGACGAGATCAATTCATCACCGGTGGTGGTTTTACATCTATAATCAAATCTATAATAAAAATGCTTCTCATTCAGTTTTACCCATGATATAGCTTTATCAGTGTTTCTGTGCTTGATCATTGTCGAGTTTGCCGTGCCTTAGACAAGGGCCACCTGGCGGTGTTGTCTGGCTTTCAGATTGTGGAGAACCACATGCTTCTCCAATGAGGTTAAAGTGAGCTTGATTGCCTAATATCTACCCTATGTATCCTGGGATGCATGTACGCCATGTGTGCGGGATAATCCCTCCTGCTTAAGTAGGACGCTTAACGTAAGAGATCCGGAGATGTTTTGTATAATGTGTTATCAAATTACTGTGTGGTTTTGACTTCCTGTAGTATTGTGTATCTTCCTGAGGATTGAATCACTTAACCCTCAGGGAGGTAATCCTTAGAGTTCTGTTAAGTACGTTGTATGTAACATGAGAATAATCCCTTCCGCATGTATCTACGTTTACGCCAGGCTTGGACTTTTGTCCATAAGTTCGTGGAAGTTTCTTCAACAAGTTTGTCTGGTGTACAACAAGCTGTGTGCTGTTGTTGATATTCCTCAGCTGAATGCTGGAATTGCCGGCTGTGTGCCGTATCGCAAGTTATCTTGCTGGTGCGTAACACCTGCAAAAAGAACTCCGTTCGTGTGGACCACCCGAAGGTATCCACAAGATGGGATAATACCGTGACATTCCAATGGGTGACACGCAGCCATATTAACAGCTGGCAAGCAACTGACTCTTAAGAGAACCCCATTAAAACACTTGCATGGCGTGACTGATATTAAACACCTCCATGAAGTTGTAATGTTTAACCTGTGGTGCTCGGTGAGGGGCCTTCAAAAATATGTATACAGGCAGCTAGGTGATATTTCGACACCGTCGCAGCTATCACACGGCTAGCTATGAGCTCAAAGTGATATTGGAAAAAGACCGAACTTTTTCTTGAGATCTGATTGGCTGAGAGGAGGGTGCCATGCGATATTCCTCGCTCGGGGAAGGCCCTAGTTAAATAATTTGACTTGGGTGCGGTGGTTTACTTACCAAGGTATATACAGTCTTTTCGTTTTTCCATTTCACAAATATAGTGGAAAATTGGTAAGCAACCCATTTTCTATTTTAGTATTTGACCAACACATATAGAAAATGGTGTATATATAGTATTCCATTTTCGTTTCCCTTTTTTAGATTTCATTAACTTACAAACCAAAATGGAATATGGGTTTAGTTTCGTTTTCCATTTTTCGATCGGATTACTAGAATTTCCTAAAAGAAGGATACCTGAGATCGCGCGCTCTGCGCCGATCCGTGCGAAAATAATTGGGTATTTAATTAGTAGTTTGGCACCCGAAAGAATTCAACCAAAGAAGATGTCTCAACACACTTGATTTAATTTATTTAAGTGTGTAAACTTAGTTAATGTATTTATAAAGGTATATGCCTCGGCAAATAGCGAGCCACACTACTCTCAGGTCACGATAGCGTCCCATTGGTAATAATCAATAATTAATCGATAGATTTTCGAGAACTATCAAACCCTTGTTTCATTTCTTATTCTATAGATTAAGTTTTTCAAACCCACTTAAAATGACTTCTTTCACATTAAGAGAATTATGAAAACGATCAAACACACGGCTAAAAACACACCTTTGTATTATACGGACCTGGTTACATCATTTTCCCCCCAAATGAAACCGGATGTAAAAGATCCTCTGCGAACGACGTGCACTCTGACACAGACGACCCTTCGAGTTACCAGAGTTATACTTGCACTGCTTGTACAAAATCTAGATGCTAAAAACAATCTTATAGCGACATATACACACATATGGCTCACTGCCAATTCCGAGCTGGGCTCCGGCCAGCATGATAATCGTCACACGTCCTCCGTTGTTGAAAATGACATTAATGAATGAACGGGAAGCAGAAAAATAACCCTTGAATATAACTGTGCTTTGAAATAAAAGCGACATGCCCGCAGAGAATGAGTCACAAACGCGAAATTACCTCGCGAGACATTTGTGTTATTCCGTTAAGTAATTCTTTTATTTCGCGGGAATAATGAATATTCAAGGGAGCTTAAAGTGCCTGTGACACTTTAAATATGATTTTGTAGTGTGTAAATTGAACGAATCGATGCGGATCGAATGGTGTTGACATTTTTGGTCTCCGATAAATAGTAGAAGAGATATTTAACGTTCTTTGGAGAGAAGCGTTATTTCGTTCAACCGGAAATGAAACATATGGATGAACCCAGGTTCAGCCGCCAAAATCAGATTCCATAGAAACCACGTTGTCAACCATGAATTTATAACTTGTTTAGTTTCTGATCAGTTATTCAGTTTACCTCAGGAGGAGAAATTGCATAAGCAATGGATATCTCAAGTGTGGCGTACAAGGGCAGATTGGCCGGGTCCGACGACCTCCTCGTTTTTGTGTAGTGTCAAGCGAGCATTTTGGACTTGATGGTTTTGACCAGGCACTCGCAGTGAGAGATTCAATCGGATATGGGAACAAATGATCCCGGAATATTCTCCCAGCTGCTGTTCCTACCATATTCACGAGAGGTTACACGAACCCGCCACCAGTCAGTAGGTCTAAGCAGTGGAGAAAAGCGAGCACCAAAAGGTGAGCTGGCGTAGTATATTGTAAAAAGTCAGAAACACAGCAACATGTTTGTTTACAAGTTCAAGACCACATGCATTGCCCATGCGCAGAATGACGAAGTCTAATGCTAAGCCGGGGGGGGGGGGGGGCACTTAAGTGTAATGATATAGTATACATGTGCCGCACGAAGGGGGTGGTTTTTTTCGACATCTCGACTTTTACGACGGGTTAGACAATCGCATAATACCTTGTACGATGGAGTATACTTTTTCTCATTCTCAACGAGTTCAACGGGTACGGGATTTCGAGGTCCCGCGGCACACCCCTATCCGAGTTAGGGTAAGTGCCCCCCACTTGGGATGCTAAGGCAATGCGGGAAATCGCGAGAATTAATTGTTTCCAAAATGGCAGACTTCGTATCGCGATTTGTTCGGAAACGAACTATCGATGGCATTTATTGAAGAATAGCGTCGAGTGGTGGTAAGTTTTTTGGAGCGAAAGGTCTATTTTTTGTAAAGGCTCTTGATATATGTTATTTTCTAAGTGCGAAATATAGCCCTTCGCGAGATATAGTCCAAACGAGATATCGCCGACTTGTGTTTAATGAAACTTCGTAACGGTATAAATTCATGTTACCGTTACGACCGGAGCTACTTGTAGGCGTAGTACGCTGTCTTCAGCACATCTTCATGGGGACATACAGAATTAAAATTTGGATGTTGTGTCACACATTTAATTTCTGGGAAATTTGCAACTTTTACCATCACTTTCTCCTGCATATGCGCCCTGACGGTTGGCCTGTCTGAGCAGCCTCCATACAGGCGCCTGAAATTGTGGTTTCAAAACCTATGAAATACATGCTAGACTGTTTAAGACTAAGATCTAGCGGAGTACATACGTTAGTTTGATTGAACTAGGCAATGCACTTTCCCCCTTGTGTTTTAATGACCTTCCACTGCGCGATTTTGAGAGATAGGAAGTAGTAAACAGCGCGGACGCTGTCAGAGGCTAACTTCCTCCGCTTAGGATTAAACGTGCTTTGTCAAAGGTGCTTGGTTTAGTTAGATCGATGAGAATTGCCCAAAATCAAAAGATAAGATAGTTACGTCCAGTGATTACAATTGCAATCGGACTCGCCAATCAATGTTTTGAAGACGATCTACGTTCTGATTATCGCTCCTCGGAACACGAGAATCAGTCCTGTCACTGTCAGATTCGCTTGCGCTGTTTTCGTACATACGGCACAATACCAGGTACATTCTCTGGATTGGAATGCTCTTCCACCCAAAAAATCAATCACCAAATCGTCCAACTCAAATACATCACTCTCCGAAACTTCAACATTCGCCATTGTTTACGATCAAAACTGCGGACCAGTCAGTGACGACTTTATAAAGTGACGTCACGAGATGCAAGGCCGAAAATTTGGAAAATGGCGGCGGGTGTCCAAATATCGACTTTATATTTCAATTGATCTTATGTTCGGGTGACTTGTTCGAAAATTTAACCACAAAAATCGAATAAATGCAACTTCATCTTTCATTCGCTTTCATAGAAAAAACATGGAAAATTGACGTCATAGGCACTTTAATGATTAATCTCGTGGAAATATTGATTCATCCCGTGTGACAATTCCACGAATCCCCTGTATATTTTCTAGTTTAAAACGCAGTTAACTCTCTTCATTAATTTCAGAAATCGTATGTTTTATCCACGAAATTCGATCTGGTGAAAGCATGTCATGAGGAAATTTTCGAACGAACAGCCATATTAGAGTTCGCTCGTCGTTTGGTGCGGAGAAACTGCCGTTGTCATGGTCGGTTAGTTGTGACGTCACACACGGTAATGCTGAGCCCCGAAGATGCATTGTTTACGAATTGATGTGTTGTCAAACCAGGCTCTGACGATTAATCCGTAGTATTTTCAGTTAAGATTTCGACGGATTTGCCGCTTAAATCTAGTAACTGTCTAGCTACGATTCTCCTGCGTTTTCAACGGAAGTGTTTTTACGAAGTAAAAGAGAAAAAGGAATATGATGCGCGTTCATGGTGGTGGAAGCATAAGCCGGTGAGAGCCATTACCACGCAAACCATGTTCCGCGGGTACCTGTAGCGACTCGTGGTAGGTTGGTGAATTCATTATAGACGAACCAAGATGAATACATTGCAGCATGACCTGAAACTGTTTGTATTGAATCATGTATTTGGTTTGGTCAAATGCTATTGTTTGAATTACCTGGAGCTGATCTAGCAGCTAAAGTGTACGGTTGCATAACACGTTACTATTTCCAACATCACGTGTACTCGACCGTCAAGTGATTTAAAGATAGGAGCAAAACTTCACAGATATTTTGATATGAATATGGCGGGTATTTCAAAGTGATATGTATTTCTTTCCGGTATAATTGCTGCAATTGTGAACCATTGTTTACTGCCCAAGAGTCATGAAAGTGAGTAAGGTCAATGGTGATTTGGATGGGAAAATAAGAAACTTTTCTCCTTGGTAAAACCCTTTACCGCGTGGTTTGACGTCGTATGCGTATAATGCACACCATGAGTCAGTTGTACATTACTTTTCAGTAAAATGTATACAACTAGTGTAATGGTCCAATATCGGTTTGTTAAGTGTTTCAAGATCCATTTTTTTCGTCTTCTGGTTAGCAGAAAATTGACTGCGTGGGGTATCCTAAAGCGTATTCGTGTATCGGGAAGAATTCGGCCCATAAGTTACCTTTTCCCTGAAGTTGTTGGAGAGTCATAAAATGTAATAGGGTGATCCACAAGTTCACCTCGGAAACTTATCCAAATAATATTTAAATGTCCAGTGCGGTCTGTGCACAAAAGTGTGGATTTCGTGGATATAACAGGCGACCACTATTATGAGTTGGCAGAGGCGCGTATGTTGTATTGTCTGAGCCATCCAGCTTACAATGTTCTGACGCGCCCCATATCCATTGAGAACATATCATTCTGCCAAACAAAATCATCCGCCCCGACATTTGCCACCCAAATGGGTATTTTATTCTAATTCAAACGCTATTTTAGCCGTTAGGCATGTTTCCGGTTCCCGGAAGTTGATTGCTCATTAGCCCTCGTCCGAGGCAAAGAAATCGCGAGCTCTGATTGGAGCTCATATTTGTCAATGCACGCCAATACACACACACACATGTTCACATATATATACATATATACTTATACATATATATACAAATATATATATATATACATATACATATATATATACATATATATATATATATATATACATATATATATAATATATATATATATATATATATATATATATATATATATATATATATATATATATATATATATATATATATATATATATATATATATATATATATATATATATATATATATATATATATATATATATATATATATATATATTCCGAAACTAACGCCCGCCCGCCCGCCCGCCCGCCAATGGCGAGTCAAAATCGCCTCGGGCGGGTAGAAATTACGAAACTGGTCGCCCGGGTGGCGAGTGAACAATTAGTCTGTATTAGGTATTTATGATGCACCTGCAAGAAACAGCCAAAAGCCGAGCGCCTGACCTTTAATTTAAGACGCATTTAAGATTCCGAACCCCCACTGAGATCGTCGGTGATTGTTTACTCCAAACGCAGCGATTGTTTATCAAGACTTCATCTAAGTACTGAATATACCGATTTGGACATCATATACCACCTTATCGGACGTCCCCGTTGGTATTGTTAATTGGGCGCTAAAATACCGTCGCTCACTTAGCTGACCACTTTTTCACATAGCTTACCTAACTAACGCTGCAATGTGACGGTTATACTTAATGATGCATCCCCATTCATATGTTTTCTGGTCTTTTATAGATAATATAACTGTTTGTTTCGTCCTGACTCCGCCAAACATTATCATTATCCCTTTACACCATCCGATATGTAGCGATATTTTCCGTACTCATAAGAGTAAAACACCCCTCACGAGCAGCCGTGATTTTTTGTGCAAGAATTGTATTCGATTTCTTCATTTTTGCATGTGTCGCAGTGAGTCGCGATATGCCACTTAATTGTTGTTGCATCCGGTAATAATGCAATATATATATATATATATATATATATATATATATATATATAGAGAGATATATATATATATATATATATATATATATAGATATATATATATATATATATATATATATATATATATATATATATATATATATTATATATCTATATATATATATATATATATATCTATATATATATATACATATATATAGATAGATATACATATAAATATATATATGCATATATATATATATATATATATGTATATATATATTTATTTATATATATTGTATTAACAAACACACACACAAGCTGGCACGCACACATATGAATAATCGCATATAAACAGGGTTTGGGTTTCCGATTCCAAGTTTCCAAGCCGCCATTGTATGTAATTATAGTTATTGATAGATCGCGGCTCGTCTGCTCTTTGATTGACCGGGGGGCGTCCGGAGCGGGCTGTCGGGGAGTCGAAAAGTCTGGATACCAATCGACATACCCAACCGCTTGTATCAGTACAAACACCGCCGACTGCAGCGCCACTCGTTTTCCGTTTGATCAAACGAGAAACGAAAAACGAATCGGTTTTGTGTTATCCGGGTTTTGATAAACGAAAAACGAAAAGACGGTATGTACACGGACCCTAATTACTTCCTATTAAAGACGCAATAGCACGATAAAGATATACGAGGATTCATTCCCCCTGCTGATCCGGGAGTAGATTAGACTCGCTGTATCCTCCTTTAAGTCGTAAGATGCGACTAAAAAGGGACCAACCTGTTGGCCGCGCGTTGCTCGTGTCGGTGAGTAATGGGATCCTGATGATTGTGTAGAACGGTCATTGCGAGGGCCATAATTGCAATACGTCACTATGGCCCGGATTTCGCTTAGACGAGAGACTCGACTAGCCATGTCGAGTCAGTCGGCTACATTCATATTTATCACTTGCAGCGATTTTTATTCGAAAACCGTTTGATCTCTAAATGGTTAAAAAATAAAATATATTTGTCACAGAGTGAATGTTAGGGACCCTAAATGAGGCATCAATGGAGAGCAATAATTGATCATCAAATGCTTCCTCATCGAGCGGGCATACCTTGTTGTAAACTATAGATGAAGCATTAACACAGAGCGTCTTATGGATCAGCGGATTTCTTATTACATGCAGTAACAACATTTTCATTGTCAACGAACGGTGGGAAATCCCTGGAGAAAATTTCGACACACTGAAAGAAAATAAAAATTAAACCCGCTGTATAGATGGGAAGAGAAAAACATACCTCGTGTTACAACACGAAGCCCCCGAAAAAACCCGTCGTACAGATTGCAACTCAAAAACATACCCCGTCCTACAAGTTCGTGTCACAAAAAACCCGTCGTACAAGCCGAGAGGCCGAAAAAACATATCCCGTCGCGCGGCACATGCACACTACCTCTATACACTTAAGTTTGAAGATGTCGACTCTTGTTACCAGCGTGGTTGCTCCTCGCGCTGGACGGTATATACGAATACCACCGTCCTGCCGGGGCCATATAAGATTTGTAGAAGTATAAGTTATAAGATTTGGTCTTCATGATGATGGAATGCAGTGTTTGTTTGTTTGACTTGTAGTTTTTTCCAAATTTGGAGTGCCCTCGTGACTTTCGAAATCTCGCGGGATCTCGATATGCAGATGAGGAGTATAAAACGAGGCTTACCTGATTACCCTTGTTGTCCTTCTTACCTTTTCTTTTTACCTCTTATCTCAAGTTCAATTCATTTGTAAACTTTTTCTAGATATATGTTATTGTCAAAAAGCGATTTCCACAGTCGCCCCAAGAAATGAAGTCGTGGATTCAGTCCAAAAGTTTTTCGATCGCTTATCGGCTATACACATCCGATGATGCACGGCCTCCGAACACACAAACTTCATTAGAATTGTACTGCATCAGATAAGTAACAATAATTCCTTAATTCTTACGTTCGACATGAAAACTAACCCTATGCTATTGTTTGGTTACAGATGCCTACGCCAGTTCGTGTCTGCAGTCATCCTGTTCATTCTCCTCAGGTCGCTGGTGCTATATGTGTCGCTTGGCCCCGACAAGACAGCATTCCGGACCGATACCAACCCACAGCACAAAAATAGCAATGGCGCATCTCGAGTAGGTCATGCTGAAGCGACAACCAAGTCGCCAGCGGAGCCACAAAACAAGCTGATCGCACCGTCCGAAGGAAGGACGACTCCTCATTCGAGGCTCGATTCTGCAGTTGGTCAGAATGTAAGTCAGAATGAGTGTGTTAACATGATAACCAGACCCAGTACTGTGCGCACCAGGAACAACGTGTGGCAGTACACACGCGATGGGCAGGGCGAGGTTATTGTTTATTCTGCCTTCTTCGATGAGCGTCTTGTTGCGTCTGACTTGCCGGCCGTCCAGATTCTTGCCATCACCAGACTGCAACAGTTGGTTTTATATTGTCATGTGTGGTACGCTCATCGTGTTGAGCCCTACGTTGTAGCAGCTGTGGTGCACAGAACAGGGAGAGGGGATAAGGTGGACAACCTCACTTACGGTCAGCACCAATTGACCTGTCCTCTGCCCGCCCTTCGCCCTATACCTAGTCACGTGTCTGTGACCATCAGCCCCTGCGCTAATTCCACTATACTGTTACCGGTCCATCCCATGACAACAGCACCATGGCAGCATGAGTTCGGCGTGTGTGTTGCCATCGCGTTTGGCAGTGTGCCCGCTCATGTCATCGTCGAATGGATAGAAATGCACCGACTTTTAGGTGTGACTGAGTTCAATATCTACGAAGCTTACATGGTAAACATGTCCGGTGTATTTTCTTATTATGAACAGGCTGGTATTCTGCGGGTACATCACATGCCGCCTCCCGTAGATTCTAAGACCTACCAGGCTATAAAGCTGAGTAGCCCAGCTTCACTTAACGACTGCATGATGAAGAACATGTATCGTTATCGGTTTACACTCATCTTGGACTTCGATGAGTTCATTATTCCCCGCATTCATGATACCTACCACGACCTTATAGCAGCCATAGATGCCAAGGATAAAAGGACAGAATCTCACCACACTTACTCAGTACGGAATACATATTTCTTTCGAGATTTAGCTCCCGACCAATCACAGCCTGGCTTACTTCGCACCATGCAATACCGGAAGCGCGCCTCTCCAAGTCGACGAGGATTCGGACCCAAGTCGTTTGTGGACCCGCGCAAATGTTTCTCAGTATTCAATCATTACTGTTATATTCAGTACCCTAATAGTGGATCGGCTGTCGACGTTGACACAAAACTGGCTTTGTCTCACCATTATCGCAACTGTAACTTTAATAATGAGACATGTGAGAATTATTACCGCGACCAGCACCAGGATGATATCACACTCGTGTATAAACTACCCCTGATTTCTAGGGTCAGCAATGTACTGCAGTCACTCAACATATCTGTGTCTTGATTTTCCACGTTGTTGCTTAATAAACACTAGGAGATTTGTTTCACATTTATTGTTCATTTAAGGCTGCACAGCTTAATTGTTATCATTCATGTGTTTTCTTTGATGTAGTCTATTTTGTTATGTTTGCATCGTTGACATATAATTTTTAATTCGTTTTATCTGCTGAGTTGGAGGAGTCACTTGGACACCAAATGGCCCTTGTAAAAAGAGCCGATCGGTTCAGTGTGTGAATATCCGCGATTTCATAACTCTGGCCTTGATTTCGTGACAAAAACAAAGTTTTTCAAGGACGAAGGAATGTTGTAAAACGATAGTATTGCATGACACTATGGTGAAATTACGTTAATTCTTGTTAGTCGTTGGCCGGTCGCCTATCAACCCAACTCTTCTCTATGGCTATCTGGAACTTTCTCAATTGGTTTACAGGTTAGCGTGCTAGATTGCACCTGGCAAGATGTGGGTTTGAACCCTGCCGTGGTGCTGCTGAAATATTAATGCTCACCTTTCATCATCCTTTTCTATGAAGGCACATATATTTCCACAGCGTTTGTCATATCACTCCATATTTTGCGCAGGTATGTAAATCAACTCGCAAAGTTGCGCTTTAGAGCTAAGGGGATAGACAAGTGTAAGTCGATATGTAAGGGTGTTTGCTACGATTGTCGATCATCGGATCAGGATGGATAGTAACACATAGAAGCATGCGCCATGTTGTTTTCATTCAAAATATCCACCTCCATCGTTGAGGTGCTCGTGTTTTCATCAGCAGCCACAAATGAAAACGTATCCTATAACATGATACTATGATAGAATGGTAACACTCCTGGAATATTGTCTCAATAATATGTCCATTCATTTTGCGAGTTAAACTAACGTTCCCGTAGTTTTCACCAAGGTTCAAGTCATAACGGAGTATGATCATAACGTGAATTAATTCGGGGGGTCAAAATATTGAAAAATTAAGCATCGCGATCTTACGTCGCTTTCAAGAAAGGTAACGTCACGACGAATGGATGATAGAGGAGAATGGTTGTGATGCTTGGACTGCACCCCTCGAGAGCCAACGCCCGCTTGGCACAAAACTTGACCACATGGGGTTGCTCACCGGGTCAATCGACCCATACAATCTTCCCATTTAACAAATGCCTTCCTCCAAAAAGGAGATTACAGCCATAGAAAATAACTCTGCTAGAATACTATTGCACGTTTTGTGAGGCAGGGAGTTTGATACATATTTCTGAATTATATGATATACAGATTTGTCTTAAAACTGAAATAAATCATGAATAATTAAACGAGAAAGGTGCCCTCCTCTTATTCATAAATGACATGCAAATGCCTCAATAACTTGCTTATATAAAGCAATGTACTTCAGTCATCTGAAAAAGCGCTCTATGAAGTCTCTGGTCGAATATGAACATGACTGATTTTATCATAAGTCACAGAGGTCCTTTTTAAATGGGCTCAATGAAGCAAATTGTGTGCGTGCGTGAGTGCGTGCGTGTGTAAGATATTTGAACGCCGCACATTCACGGAATATAACCGCGCGAAATGCATCAACCCAATCGAATCATTTTATTGCCCTGTTAGCGGAAGGAAAACTACTACTTAAAATGAGTTTTTTTTATCATTCATTTGAGTCGACTGATGTATAGATCTCTTAAGCTGCGATATCGTATACAGGAAACTAACACCGCTCGTATAAGATATAGAGTTTTAACTCCGTACATGTTAGGGTTTTTTTTACAGGAGGAAACACGCTACACAAATGAGTCATAGCGCACACACAGAAGGGACAAAAACATTCGTTTACCTGCGTTATAACTCCGTATAACTCTCTCTATACATGCATGGTATTTAATGCCCAATAAGCCGTAAGTATACCAAGCTTCCCCATATTAAACAATATCTGAAACCGGAAGGATAAGCGGCTACTGTGATTTCTTGCATGCTAGATTGCAGGACTCACATTTACGTCCAGTACACTTGCAAGCCCAGTAAAACGAGGTCCTTACAACCGGCGCCAGTGCCCCCACCTCGACGAGGAGGCCGCGTGACGATGGTATGTTGTTGACCCACTCATCCGGGCTACGTACCACTCATGTGATCGTGTTATCAGCAGTGCGGTTTTAGATTTCCTGTGTTGAATGAATATCTTGATTCAGTTCCGTGATTCATATATGCATTTAAACACCAGAGCTTCGTTTTTAAAATCAGAGGTATAGGATTAATAAAACAATGAAGGATTTTAAGAACAAATTAGGGATCACACAGTAGCATCAACGGGTTTGCGAGATAAATGGACAGGAAATCAAAGATATGCGGAAATGGGACAGAAAATAGCTAATATAGGGTCCTCGGTCAGCTGGCTTGTTTTCCAGCGACCCTTGACCGGTCCACACATCAGACCAGGTCATCCAATCCCGACGTGATCCGAATGGTCCACTTGGAGGGTGGACCCGCATGCGAGTAAAATCTGTTAGGATTGCTGCTATCAGGGTAACACCCCTCCCTACCAAATGGTGGAATGTAACCCGAACTGTCATGCTGATAGGTCAATGGGGGAAGCTTTTTAAACACGAATGAACTAGAATAGTATCATAATACTATCATGCCACAGTCATCTGCCAAAAAAGGCCTTTTGTTTGGGTCCTTGTCTTAGCTGACAGCTGCTTCATGTTACAGATCGAGTCATCCAATCGGTAGCGGATGTACACACCCTCTCCAAGGTTCTTCACAGCATGCTTGTGAATAGGACGTTAAACAGTACCGGTGCTAAGACTGATGCCTACTCCGTTCGAGATCTCGAAAGGAGAGGACTGTTCCCCAGATTTGATCTTTCATTCCGTCTTTGTGAATTTTCGTAGGCAGCCATAACTAAACAGAGGGCCTGCCTATTCCCCATGGCGAATACTTTGGTCAGGCCAAAAAAAAAAGTAGAGGTAACAATTCTGTCCTATACACGTCTCTTGAATTCGCCTCGCTGTGAATATGTCGACTGTGCTGTGCCCTCTGGTAATTTGGCTTCAGACATGGAAAGATTTTGTTCAGGATAGTTAGATAGAACATTTTGCCATCAATGGAGAGTTTGGAGAGGGCTTGGTTGCATTTGTTTTCCTGAAGAGTGCAACAAACGTCATAGCGTGTAATTCTTCAGGCGCCTTATCTCCTTCCCAGATGCTTTGAGGTGTCTGTGTCTACCAGCCTTTGCTCTTCAGTTGGTCGGCCTCTCCATGCGGACCCTGTTATTCTTTTTCGGGAATTGGGTATTCTGTTCGTCATTCTTATCAAACCAATCTTGTTTGGTCCCAGTTTACTATTTGCTGTGTCCTGTTGGGATGGTGCCTTGGCCATTAGTGTTTAACGGAATTGCGTGTAGCAGTCTTTCGTCAGCCTGGCTGTGTTGAATGATGCCAGGATAATTTGTGGATGTTTACGTTGTTTTTGGAGCGACATGTATGATCCAGACGGCCTGCACCTCGCGCAGCTGGAGTAACGGGGAAGTGTTAGATATCCACCTGTCTGGCTCTGATGCAGTCACTAGGTGTCATTGAGTTGGTTTGTACCATAAGCGCGCCATAACATATATCAAGAGAATGTACAAAAAAAGTCATAGCGCACCAAAAACTTACCCCCACTCGACGCTATTCTTCATAAATGCCATCGATATATCCTTAACCGAAAAATCGCGATACGAACATCGCCATTTGCGTCGCGTCGCGTGATTTCCCGCGATTTCCCGCTATTTCCAGCCGCCTCATCCGCATTGCCTTAGCATTAGTCGTCGATGGGTCACGTCATTCTGAGCATGCGCAAAGCACGTGGTCTTGAACTTGAAAACTAACATGTTGCTGTGTTTCGGACTTTTTACCGCTTCCCAAATTGATCGAACTATAACTAATTACCATGGATGAAATCCCCCGCCGAAAAGGGATAAAATTGTCCGTGAACATCATTGCATTCTAAAACTCCATCACTTGGGTATGTTTGGTGTTTGGTAGTTGTCTGAATCGAGAAATTTAAGAGAAAGTAAGACGTCGGTCTTGTAGGGCTATGTTGCGCCCAGTGCTGCAATATCGATCTTGTAGCAAGCAAACTCCCCTGAGATGACGGCTGTTTCTCCTACAAGTCTGAAGCTGCTGTCTCGCTGTTTTAGAGTTCGTGGGTTCCAGCCTCCTGAAGTGAACCAGTTCGACCGCATGATGGATGATCATCAACCCGCAGAAAGCTAGCTAGATATGTGGATGCGGGTAATGTTAAGGATACCTTTTTAGGTATGCTGTCATGAATTGGACAGGGCAGCTGCCATTTCAGAGGGACAACCTAACTCTATACACCCGCTACACACTCCGTAGTGTTTCTTAGAACTCGCCGGACCACTTTATCATTTGCCTAGATGATTGTATCAAGAGACCTGAAGCCTAATCAAACACCAGGAGGTTTGTATCAACCACGGGATGGCATCAACAATATGACCACACTTCCAAACGTCTAGGGTATCGTACCATTAATTCGACCACTCTATCAATCGGTTAGAGTAGCCTTTCATTCGTCCAATCATTCTATCAATCGGCTAGAGTAGCGTACCATTATTTAGACTACTCTATCAATTGGCTAAGGTATCGTATCATTCGTCCGACAATTCTATAAATTTCTTGAACGTATCAATCTCTTTACGAGCGTACCAATTCTTTAAGGGACCTTGTCAATCACTCAAGGGCCCGACCGCATCAAAAGAGCGGGGCATATTTCCAATAAACAATGTACTTAGTCTCTCTCTCTCTCTCTCTCTCTCTCTCTCTCTCTCTCTCTCTCTCTCTCTCTCTCTCTCTCTCTCTCTCTCTCTCTCTCTCTCTCTCTCGGCTCAATATCGGCTCAGGCGTATCCCGACACCAAAACGATAAAGACCGTTTAGCATTAAATCTGATCGTAACATACGCTTACTTCCTGGTGGTCACATTGTATTTTTCCAGTCACTTAGAGCACCGCATTGGTCTAATCCGACCCCGACTGCCTCGCTCATACACAGCCACACCTTCAAGTAGGCTTAACCGCACTTCGCAAGTCTAGCGGTGGGAGTATAGTCACTAGATAGCGACAGCTCATGAACCCTATTGCAGGACGTCTCACATCAGTTTAACAAGTGATCAGCTTAACTTTGGGATCAGATTTTGCGTCTTTACGGTAATCCCTACCTGAATCTTCGCTGGTTGGGTTGAGACTATGGAGACTTGGAGACTTAGCGTTATGGTGACGGCGATGTTGGTCGGGGTGAGTCAGTTAACATCCTCCTTCCTGGTAGGTACTCGTTACGAGTTGATGAATGATATCTCATAGGCAACCGGTCTTTTTCTATGTGTACTGTATATGTTTGAAAGTTACCTATTGTGTCCTTATAGAGG
>CM067345.1:1615257-1655602 GCA_034190875.2 Urechis unicinctus
AACGATATCAATGAGACTGAGCTGCACTTTCTACCGCTGAATTCAACAACATTAAATCTGACATGGATTGACTCGGTCAACGACGCCGACGTTGTAACGGGGTACAACATCACATGGAACATATCCACCGACAGCGTGAATTACTCGTCCAACGCCTCGTCTTATACATACCTGATTAGTGGTTTAGAGTCCGGCACTGTATACCAAGTCAAGCTCCAGACAATTGGACCTTGCGGCAGCACTGACGGCGTGGGTGGATAAGAATGGCGCTGAAAACGTAGCGTACACACACGTCAGATAATGAGACCTTCTACAAAATACACGACTTGGTAATTGTTGCTGATTAATGACGTCACCGTCATTGCAATTAAGTTGGCTAGCCTGTAAGCTGTTCCCGCGACACACACAATCAGTCCAGTTGACGTATTATTTTGATAATTTGGCTCCAGATCCAGCAGTACCAGGTAATGTTTCTGCTGAGAGTCAGACAACAAGTTCGATTCAAATTGAATGGACGGCTTCTGTTGGTGAAGTTGATCATTACTATGTCGTGGTTGAGGATGGTGAGGATTTGATCACATGGGACACGAACAATACTGACTTCAACATCACTGGCCTCAGCACACCTGGCGCTCTGTACACTATATGGGTCATTGCCAATAGCAACGGAATCAACAGTTCCAACTCTGAAAACATAATAAATCCAACATGTGAGTCAATAGAGTAGTGAACAGTTTGTTTGATAAATTCAACATAATTACGTGCTGACAACCGACAGAAGCGCAGCTCATTTCAATGTTGATGTAGTTTGAAAGCGGGAGGCTGTAGCACGGTGTATATTCATAGCACATATCACGAATCGTCATGGTGGGATACTCAAGATTTGATTGTGCCGAGTTTGCGTAAAATTTGTAATATTTGTCCGTTACTGTGCTATTCCATGTGTGCTTGCATTAGTCATGTTTATGACTTCCTATTCATTGCTATATTCCGCAGATCCCGAAGTACCAGTCAATTTAACAGTGACAAGAGTGACGACCACTTCCATCTCTGTAGAATGGCAGCATCCCAAAGGAGAGGTCGACTATTACATTGTTGGTTACCGCGTTGTGTCGACGGATGACTTTAAGTGGGCTACGCCTGGAAATCATACCAACGTCACTTTAACTAACCTGACACCCCCTGGCGTCTTATACGAGATCACTGTCGTCGCCAACAGCAATGACTTGAATAGTTCTGAAGTAGTTATCACGAATCAAGGAACTCGTAAGCTGTTTACAGTGCAGAAATTGACATTGCTCTGTGATCCATATAATCTTACTTCATAGCTTGTAAAACAATATTACATAGATTCCTTCGGGTTTATGCAGCAAGAGATTTTCAGTCAACTAACTATCATCAATCATTCAGATATAAACTCCATTTTCCTCACTAACCACACGGCTATTGCATTCGAAAGAATGCCATCTGTATTTGAATGCACCATTTGCCCTATTTTGTGTTAAGCCATATAACGTTAATATTCGCTGCACGCAATACGGAATGCGGTACACCAACACCATGAAGTGAATATCTATTCATATTCATAACCAAATGTCGAAATACTGCAATTGCGATCACATCTTTATTTCAGCTCCCGAAACTCCTACAAGCGTCACGGTTAATCCCTCATCCACCACGTCGCTGTACATCAATTGGACTCAACCCGATAGCAGTGTGGACTATTATACGATAACTCTGGTGCATAAGAATGGCGGCGAAAACGTAACGCACACGTCAAATAATGACACCTTCTCCCAAATAGATAAATTGGTTCCTGGCGCTGCCTATGACGTCACCGTTATGGCAAATAGCAATGGAATCTCGAGTGATAAATCACAGACAGAAGTTGGCTACCTATGTAAGATTCTCATGTTATATTTTATATGAGGGTTTGATATTATATTCGTGATCTGTTCACGCAACCCACACAATCAGTCCAGTTGACGTATTGTTTTGTTAATTTGGCTCCAGTTCCAGCAGTACCAGGTAATGTTTCTGCTGAGAGTCAGACAACAAGTTCGATTCAAATTGAATGGACGGCTTCTGTTGGTGAAGTTGATCATTACTATGTCGTGGTTGAGGATGGTGAGGATTTGATCACATGGGACACGAACAATACTGACTTCAACATCACTGGCCTCAGCACACCTGGCGCTCTCTACACTATATGGGTCATTGCCAATAGCAACGGAATTAACAGTTCCAACTCTGAAAACATAATAAATCCAACATGTGAGTCAATAGAGTAGTGAACAGTTTGTTTGATAAATTCAACATAAATACGTGCTGACAACCGACAGAAGCGCAGCTCATTTCAATGTCAATGTAGTTTGAAAGTAGGAGGCTGTAGCATGGTGTATATTTATAGCACATATCAAGAATCGTCATGGTGGGATACTCAAGATTTGATTGTGCCGAGTTTGCATAAAATTTGTATGATTTGTCCGTTACTGTGCTATTCCATGTGTGCTTGCATTAGTCATGTTTATGACTTCCTATTCATTGCTCTATTCCGCAGATCCCGAAGTACCAGTCAATTTAACAGTGACAAGAGTGACGACCACTTCCATCTCTGTAGAAATGGCAGCATCCCAAAGGAGAGGTCGACTATTACATTGTTGGTTACCGCGTTGTGTCGACGGATGACTTTAAGTGGGCTACGCCTGGAAATCATACCAACGTCACTTTAACTAACCTGACACCCCCTGGCGTCTTATACGAGATCACTGTCGTCGCCAACAGCAATGACTTGAATAGTTCTGAAGTAGTTATCACGAATCAAGGAACTCGTAAGCTGTTTACAGTGCAGAAATTGACATTGCTCTGTGATCCATATAATCTTACTTCATAGTTTGTAAAACAATATTACATAGATTCCTTCGGGTTCATGCAGCAAGAGATTTTCAGTCAACTAACTATCATCAATCATTCAGATATAAACTCCATTTTCCTCACTTACCACACGGCTATTGCATTCGAAAGAATGCCATCTGTATTTGAATGCACCATTTGCCCTATTTTGTGTTAAGCCATATAACGTTAATATTCGCTGCACGCAATATGGAAAGCCGTACACAGATACCATAACGTGAATACCTATTCATATTCATAACCAAACAGTGAAATACTGCAATTGCGATCATATCTTGGTTTCAGCTCCCGCAATTCCTACAAGCGTCACGGTTAATCCCTTATCCACCACGTCGCTGTATATCAATTGGACTCAACCCGATAGCAGTGTGGACTATTATACGATAACTCTGGTGCATAAGAATGGCGGCGAAAAAAACTTAACGCACACGTCAAATAATGACACCTTCTCCCAAATAGATAACTTGGTTCCTGGCGCTGCCTATGACGTCACCGTCATGGCAAATAGCAATGGAATCTCGAGTGGTGAATCAGAGACAGAAGTTGGCTACCTATGTGAGCTTCTCATGTTATATTTTATATGAGGGTTTGATATTATATTCGTGATCTGTTCACGCAACCCACACAATCAGTCCAGTTGACGTATTGTTTTGTTAATTTGGCTCCAGTTCCAGCAGTACCAGGTAATGTTTCTGCTGAGAGTCAGACAACAAGTTCGATTCAAATTGAATGGACGGCTTCTGTTGGTGAAGTTGATCATTACTATGTCGTGGTTGAGGATGGTGAGGATTTGATCACATGGGACACGAACAATACTGACTTCAACATCACTGGCCTCAGCACACCTGGCGCTCTCTACACTATATGGGTCATTGCCAATAGCAACGGAATTAACAGTTCCAACTCTGAAAACATAATAAATCCAACATGTGAGTCAATAGAGTAGTGAACAGTTTGTTTGATAAATTCAACATAATTACGTGCTGACAACCGACAGAAGCGCAGCTCATTTCAATGTTGATGTAGTTTGAAAGCGGGAGGCTGTAGCACGGTGTATATTCATAGCACATATCACGAATCGTCATGGTGGGATACTCAAGATTTGATTGTGCCGAGTTTGCGTAAAATTTGTAATATTTGTCCGTTACTGTGCTATTCCATGTGTGCTTGCATTAGTCATGTTTATGACTTCCTATTCATTGCTTTTTTCCGCAGATCCCGAAGTACCAGTCAATTTAACAGTGACAAGAGTGACGACCACTTCCATCTCTGTAGAATGGCAGCATCCCAAAGGAGAGGTCGACTATTACATTGTTGGTTACCGCGTTGTGTCGACGGATGACTTTAAGTGGGCTACGCCTGGAAATCATACCAACGTCACTTTAACTAACCTGACACCCCCTGGCGTCTTATACGAGATCACTGTCGTCGCCAACAGCAATGACTTGAATAGTTCTGAAGTAGTTATCACGAATCAAGGAACTCGTAAGCTGTTTACAGTGCAGAAATTGACATTGCTCTGTGATCCATATAATCTTACTTCATAGCTTGTAAAACAATATTACATAGATTCCTTCGGGTTTATGCAGCAAGAGATTTTCAGTCAACTAATATCATCAATCATTCAGATATAAACTCCATTTTCCTCACTACCACACGGCTATTGCATTTGAAAGAATGCCATCTGTATTTGAATGCACCATTTGCCCTATTTTGTGTTAATCCATATAACGTTAATATTCGCTGCACGCAATACGGAATGCGGTACACCAACACCATGAAGTGAATACCTATTTATATTCATAACCAAATGGCGAAATACTGCAATTGCGATCACATCTTGGTTTCAGCTCCCGCAAATCCTACAAGCGTCACGGTTAATCCCTTATCCACCACGTCGCTGTACATCAATTGGACTCAATCCGAGAGCAGTGTGGACTATTATACGATAACTCTGGTGCATAAGAATGGCGGCGAAAACGTAACGCACACGTCAAATAATGACACCTTCTCCCAAATAGATAAATTGGTTCCTGGCGCTGCCTATGACGTCACCGTCATGGCAAATAGCAATGGAATCTCGAGTGATGAATCAGAGACAGAAGTTGGCTACCTATGTGAGCTTCTCATGTTATATTTTATATGAGGGTTTGATATTATATTCGTGATCTGTTCACGCAACCCACACAATCAGTCCAGTTGACGTATTGTTTTGTTTAATTTGGCTCCAGTTCCAGCAGTACCAGGTAATGTTTCTGCTGAGAGTCAGACAACAAGTTCGATTCAAATTGAATGGACGGCTTCTGTTGGTGAAGTTGATCATTACTATGTCGTGGTTGAGGATGGTGAGGATTTGATCACATGGGACACGAACAATACTGACTTCAACATCACTGGCCTCAGCACACCTGGCGCTCTCTACACTATATGGGTCATTGCCAATAGCAACGGAATTAACAGTTCCAACTCTGAAAACATAATAAATCCAACATGTGAGTCAATAGAGTAGTGAACAGTTTGTTTGATAAATTCAACATAATTACGTGCTGACAACCGACAGAAGCGCAGCTCATTTCAATGTCAATGTAGTTTGAAAGCGGGGAGGCTGTAGCACGGTGTATATTCATAGCACATATCAAGAATCGTCATGGTGGGATACTCAAGATTTGATTGTGCCGAGTTTGCGTAAAATTTGTAATATTTGTCCGTTACTGTGCTATTCCATGTGTGCTTGCATTAGTCATGTTTATGACTTCCTATTCATTGCTTTTTTCCGCAGATCCCGAAGTACCAGTCAATTTAACAGTGACAAGAGTGACGACCACTTCCATCTCTGTAGAATGGCAGCATCCCAAAGGAGAGGTCGACTATTACATTGTTGGTTACCGCGTTGTGTCGACGGATGACTTTAAGTGGGCTACGCCTGGAAATCATACCAACGTCACTTTAACTAACCTGACACCCCCTGGCGTCTTATACGAGATCACTGTCGTCGCCAACAGCAATGACTTGAATAGTTCTGAAGTAGTTATCACGAATCAAGGAACTCGTAAGCTGTTTACAGTGCAGAAATTGACATTGCTCTGTGATCCATATAATCTTACTTCATAGTTTGTAAAACAATATTACATAGATTCCTTCGGGTTCATGCAGCAAGAGATTTTCAGTCAACTAACTATCATCAATCAGTCAGATATAAACTCCATTTTCCTCACTTACCACACGGCTTGCATTCGAAAGAATGCCATCTGTATTTGAATGCACCATTTGCCCTATTTTGTGTTAAGCCATATAACGTTAAGATTGGCTGCACGCAATACGGAAAGCCGTACACCGATACCATGACGTGAATACCTATTCATATTCATAACCAAACAGTGAAATACTGCAATTGCGATCACATCTTGGTTTCAGCTCCCGCAATACCTACAAGCGTCACGGTTAATCCCTTATCCACCACGACGCTGTACATCAATTGGACTCAACCCGATAGCAGTGTGGACTATTATACGATAACTCTGGTGCATAAGAATGGCGGCGAAAACTTAACGCACACGTCAAATAATGACACCTACTCCCAAATAGATAACTTGGTTCCTGGTGCTGCCTATGACGTCACCGTCATGGCAAGTAGCAATGGAATCTCGAGTGGTGAATCAGAGACAGAAGTTGGCTACCTATGTGAGCTTCTCATGTTATATTTTATATGAGGGTTTGATATTATATTCGTGATCTGTTCACGCAACCCACACAATCAGTCCAGTTGACGTATTGTTTTGTTAATTTGGCTCCAGTTCCAGCAGTACCAGGTAATGTTTCTGCTGAGAGTCAGACAACAAGTTCGATTCAAATTGAATGGACGGCTTCTGTTGGTGAAGTTGATCATTACTATGTCGTGGTTGAGGATGGTGAGGATTTGATCACATGGGACACGAACAATACTGACTTCAACATCACTGGCCTCAGCACACCTGGCGCTCTCTACACTATATGGGTCATTGCCAATAGCAACGGAATTAACAGTTCCAACTCTGAAAACATAATAAATCCAACATGTGAGTCAATAGAGTAGTGAACAGTTTGTTTGATAAAAATCAACATAATTACGTGCTGACAACCGACAGAAGCGCAGCTCATTTCAATGTTGATGTAGTTTGAAAGCGGGAGGCTGTAGCACGGTGTATATTCATAGCACATATCACGAATCGTCATGGTGGGATACTCAAGATTTGATTGTGCCGAGTTTGCGTAAAATTTTATAATTTTGTCCGTTACTGCGCTATTCCATGTGTGCTTGCATTAGTCATGTTTATGACTTCCTATTCATTGCTTTTTTCCGCAGATCCCGAAGTACCAGTCAATTTAACAGTGACAAGAGTGACGACCACTTCCATCTCTGTAGAATGGCAGCATCCCAAAGGAGAGGTCGACTATTACATTGTTGGTTACCGCGTTGTGTCGACGGATGACTTTAAGTGGGCTACGCCTGGAAATCATACCAACGTCACTTTAACTAACCTGACACCCCCTGGCGTCTTATACGAGATCACTGTCGTCGCCAACAGCAATGACTTGAATAGTTCTGAAGTAGTTATCACGAATCAAGGAACTCGTAAGCTGTTTACAGTGCAGAAATTGACATTGCTCTGTGATCCATATAATCTTACTTCATAGCTTGTAAAACAATATTACATAGATTCCTTCGGGTTTATGCAGCAAGAGATTTTCAACTAATTATCATCAATCATTCAGATATAAACTCCATTTTCCTCACTAACCACACGGCTATTGCATTCGAAAGAATGCCATCTGTATTTGAATGCACCATTTGCCCTATTTTGTGTTAAGCCATATAACGTTAATATTCGCTGCACGCAATACGGAAAGCCGGTACACCATACCATGACGTGAAATACCTATTTATATTCATAACCAAATGGCGAAATACTGCAATTGCGATCACATCTTGGTTTCAGCTCCCGCAATTCCTACAAGCGTCACGGTTAATCCCTTATCCACCACGTCGCTGTACATCAATTGGACTCAACCCGATAGCAGTGTGGACTATTATACGATAACTCTGGTGCATAAGAATGGCGGCGAAAACGTAACGCACACGTCAAATAATGACACCTTCTCCCAAATAGATAAATTGGTTCCTGGCGCTGCCTATGACGTCACCGTTATGGCAAATAGCAATGGAATCTCGAGTGATAAATCACAGACAGAAGTTGGCTACCTATGTAAGATTCTCATGTTATATTTTATATGAGGGTTTGATATTATATTCGTGATCTGTTTACGTAACCCACACAATCAGTCCAGTTGACGTATTGTTTTGTTAATTTGGCTCCAGTTCCAGCAGTACCAGGTAATGTTTCTGCTGAGAGTCAGACAACAAGTTCGATTCAAATTGAATGGACGGCTTCTGTTGGTGAAGTTGATCATTACTATGTCGTGGTTGAGGATGGTGAGGATTTGATCACATGGGACACGAACAATACTAACTTCAACATCACTGGCCTCAGCACACCTGGCGCTCTCTACACTATATTGGTCATTGCCAATAGCAACGGAATTAACAGTTCCAACTCTGAAAACATAATAAATCCAACATGTGAGTCAATAGAGTAGTGAACAGTTTGTTTGATAAATTCAACATAAATACGTGCTGACAACCGACAGAAGCGCAGCTCATTTCAATGTCAATGTATTGTGATAGTAGGAGGCTGTAGCCTGGTGGATATTTATAGCACATATCAAGAATCGTCATGGTGGGATACTCAAGATTTGATTTGGCCGAGTTTGTCTAAATCTTTATGATTTGTCTGTAACTGCGCTGTTTCATGTGTGCTTGCATTGGTTGTGTTTATGACTTCCTATTCATTGCTATATTCCGCAGATCCCGAAGTACCAGTCAATTTAACAGTGACAAGAGTGACGACCACTTCCATCTCTGTAGAATGGCAGCATCCCAAAGGAGAGGTCGACTTTTACATCGTTGGTTACCGCGTTGTGTCGACGGATGACTTTAAGTGGGCTACGCCTGGAAATCATACCAACGTCACTTTAACTAACCTGACACCCCCTGGCGTCTTATACGAGATCACTGTCGTCGCCAACAGCAATGACTTGAATAGTTCTGAAGTAGTTATCACGAATCAAGGAACTCGTAAGCTGTTTACAGTGCAGAAATTGACATTGCTCTGTGATCCATATAATCTTACTTCATAGTTTGTAAAAACAATATTACATAGATTCCTTCGGGTTTCATGCAGCAAGAGATTTTCAGTCAACTAACTATCATCAATCATTCAGATATAAACTCCATTTTCCTCACTACCACACGGCTATTGCATTCGAAAGAATGCCATCTGTATTTGAATGCACCATTTGCCCTATTTTGTGTTAAGCCATATAACGTTAAGATTGCTGCACGCAATACGGAAAGCCGTACACCGATACCATGATGACGTGAATACCTATTCATATTCATAACCAAACAGTGAAATACTGCAATTGCGATCATATCTTGGTTTCAGCTCCCGCAATTCCTACAAGCGTCACGGTTAATCCCTTATCCACCACGTCGCTGTATATCAATTGGACTCAACCCGATAGCAGTGTGGACTATTATACGATAACTCTGGTGCATAAGAATGGCGGCGAAAACTTAACGCACACGTCAAATAATGACACCTTCTCCCAAATAGATAACTTGGTTCCTGGTGCTGCCTATGACGTCACCGTCATGGCAAGTAGCAATGGAATCTCGAGTGGTGAATCAGAGACAGAAGTTGGCTACCTATGTGAGCTTCTCATGTTATATTTTATATGAGGGTTTGATATTATATTCGTGATCTGTTCACGCAACCCACACAATCAGTCCAGTTGACGTATTGTTTTGTTAATTTGGCTCCAGTTCCAGCAGTACCAGGTAATGTTTCTGCTGAGAGTCAGACAACAAGTTCGATTCAAATTGAATGGACGGCTTCTGTTGGTGAAGTTGATCATTACTATGTCGTGGTTGAGGATGGTGAGGATTTGATCACATGGGACACGAACAATACTGACTTCAACATCACTGGCCTCAGCACACCTGGCGCTCTCTACACTATATGGGTCATTGCCAATAGCAACGGAATTAACAGTTCCAACTCTGAAAACATAATAAATCCAACATGTGAGTCAATAGAGTAGTGAACAGTTTGTTTGATAAATTCAACATAATTACGTGCTGACAACCGACAGAAGCGCAGCCTCATTTCAATGTCATGTAGTTTGAAAGCGGGAGGCTGTAGCACGGTGTATATTCATAGCACATATCACGAATCGTCATGGTGGGATACTCAAGATTTGATTGTGCCGAGTTTGCGTAAAATTTGTAATATTTGTCCGTTACTGTGCTATTCCATGTGTGCTTGCATTAGTCATGTTTATGACTTCCTATTCATTGCTATATTCCGCAGATCCCGAAGTACCAGTCAATTTAACAGTGACAAGAGTGACGACCACTTCCATCTCTGTAGAATGGCAGCATCCCAAAGGAGAGGTCGACTATTACATTGTTGGTTACCGCGTTGTGTCGACGGATGACTTTAAGTGGGCTACGCCTGGAAATCATACCAACGTCACTTTAACTAACCTGACACCCCCTGGCGTCTTATACGAGATCACTGTCGTCGCCAACAGCAATGACTTGAATAGTTCTGAAGTAGTTATCACGAATCAAGGAACTCGTAAGCTGTTTACAGTGCAGAAATTGACATTGCTCTGTGATCCATATAATCTTACTTCATAGCTTGTAAAACAATATTACATAGATTCCTTCGGGTTTATGCAGCAAGAGATTTTCAGTCAACTAATTATCATCAATCATTCAGATATAAACTCCATTTTCCTCACTAACCACACGGCTATTGCATTCGAAAGAATGCCATCTGTATTTGAATGCACCATTTGCCCTATTTTGTGTTAAGCCATATAACGTTAATATTCGCTGCACGCAATACGGAATGCGGTACACCAACACCATGAAGTGAATATCTATTCATATTCATAACCAAATGGCGAAATACTGCAATTGCGATCACATCTTTATTTCAGCTCCCGAAACTCCTACAAGCGTCACGGTTAATCCCTCATCCACCACGTCGCTGTACATCAATTGGACTCAACCCGATAGCAGTGTGGACTATTATACGATAACTCTGGTGCATAAGAATGGCGGCGAAAACGTAACGCACACGTCAAATAATGACACCTTCTCCCAAATAGATAAATTGGTTCCTGGCGCTGCCTATGACGTCACCGTCATGGCAAATAGCAAATAGCAATGGAATCTCGAGTGGTGAAATCAGAGACAGAAGTTGGCTACCTATGTGAGCTTCTCATGTTATATTTTATATGAGGGTTTATATTATATTCGTGATCTGTTTACGCAACCCACACAATCAGTCCAGTTGACGTATTGTTTTGTTAATTTGGCTCCAGTTCCAGCAGTACCAGGTAATGTTTCTGCTGAGAGTCAGACAACAAGTTCGATTCAAATTGAATGGACGGCTTCTGTTGGTGAAGTTGATCATTACTATGTCGTGGTTGAGGATGGTGAGGATTTGATCACATGGGACACGAACAATACTGACTTCAACATCACTGGCCTCAGCACACCTGGCGCTCTCTACACTATATGGGTCATTGCCAATAGCAACGGAATTAACAGTTCCAACTCTGAAAACATAATAAATCCAACATGTGAGTCAATAGAGTAGTGAACAATCTGTCTAATAAATTCGACATAAATACGTGCAGACAACCGACAGAAGCGCAGCTCATTTCAATGTCAATGTAGTTTGAAAGTGGGAGGCTGTAGCATGGTGTATATTTATAGCACATATCAAGAATCGTCATGGTGGGATTCTCAAGATTTGATTGTGCCGAGTTTGCATAAAATTTGTATGATTTGTCCGTTACTGTGCTATTCCATGTGTGCTTGCATTGGTCATGTTTATGACTTCCTATTCGTTGCTATATTCCGCAGATCCCGAAGTACCAGTTAATTTAACAGTGACAAGAGTGACGACCACTTCCATCTCTGTAGAATGGCAGCATCCCAAAGGAGAGGTCGACTATTACATTGTTGGTTACCGCGTTGTGTCGACGGATGACTTTAAGTGGGCTACGCCTGGAAATCATACCAACGTCACTTTAACTAACCTGACACCCCCCCTGGCGTCTTATACGAGATCACTGTCGTCGCCAACAGCAATGACTTGAATAGTTCTGAAGTAGTTATCACGAATCAAGGAACTCGTAAGCTGTTTACAGTGCAGAAATTGACATTGCTCTGTGATCCATATAATCTTACTTCATAGTTTGTAAAACAATATTACATAGATTCCTTCGGGTTTATGCAGCAAGAGATTTTCAGTCAACTAACTATCATCAATCAGTCAGATATAAACTCCATTTTCCTCACTAACCACACGGCTATTGCATTCGAAAGAATGCCATCTGTATTTGAATGCACCATTTGCCCTATTTTGTGTTAAGCCATATAACGTTAAGATTGGCTGCACGCAATACGGAAAGCCGTACACCGATATCATGACGTGAATACCTATTCATATTCATAACCAAACAGTGAAATACTGCAATTGCGATCACATCTTGGTTTCAGCTCCCGCAATACCTACAAGCGTCACGGTTAATCCCTTATCCACCACGACGCTGTACATCAATTGGACTCAACCCGATAGCAGTGTGGACTATTATACGATAACTCTGGTGCATAAGAATGGCGGCGAAAACTTAACGCACACGTCAAATAATGACACCTACTCCCAAATAGATAACTTGGTTCCTGGTGCTGCCTATGACGTCACCGTCATGGCAAGTAGCAATGGAATCTCGAGTGGTGAATCAGAGACAGAAGTTGGCTACCTATGTGAGCTTCTCATGTTATATTTTATATGAGGGTTTGATATTATATTCGTGATCTGTTCACGCAACCCACACAATCAGTCCAGTTGACGTATTGTTTTGTTAATTTGGCTCCAGTTCCAGCAGTACCAGGTAATGTTTCTGCTGAGAGTCAGACAACAAGTTCGATTCAAATTGAATGGACGGCTTCTGTTGGTGAAGTTGATCATTACTATGTCGTGGTTGAGGATGGTGAGGATTTGATCACATGGGACACGAACAATACTGACTTCAACATCACTGGCCTCAGCACACCTGGCGCTCTCTACACTATATGGGTCATTGCCAATAGCAACGGAATTAACAGTTCCAACTCTGAAAACATAATAAATCCAACATGTGAGTCAATAGAGTAGTGAACAGTTTGTTTGATAAATTCAACATAATTACGTGCTGACAACCGACAGAAGCGCAGCTCATTTCAATGTCGATGTAGTTTGAAAGCGGGAGGCTGTAGCACGGTGTATATTCATAGCACATATCAAGAATCGTCATGGTGGGATTCTCAAGATTTGATTGTGCCGAGTTTGCGTAAAATTTGTAATATTTGTCCGTTACTGTGCTATTCCATGTGTGCTTGCATTAGTCATGTTTATGACTTCCTATTCATTGCTATATTCCGCAGATCCCGAAGTACCAGTCAATTTAACAGTGACAAGAGTGACGACCACTTCCATCTCTGTAGAATGGCAGCATCCCAAAGGAGAGGTCGACTATTACATTGTTGGTTACCGCGTTGTGTCGACGGATGACTTTAAGTGGGCTACGCCTGGAAATCATACCAACGTCACTTTAACTAACCTGACACCCCCTGGCGTCTTATACGAGATCACTGTCATCGCCAGCAGCAATGACTTGAATAGTTCTGAAGTAGTTATCACGAATCAAGGAACTCGTAAGCTGTTTACAGTGCAGAAATTGACATTGCTCTGTGATCCATATAATCTTACTTCATAGCTTGTAAAACAATATTACATAGATTCTTTCGGGTTTATGCAGCAAGAGATTTTCAGTCAACTAATTATCATCAATCATTCAGATATAAACTCCATTTTCCTCACTAACCACACGGCTATTGCATTCGAAAGAATGCCATCTGTATTTGAATGCACCATTTGCCCTATTTTGTGTTAAGCCATATAACGTTAATATTCGCTGCACGCAATACGGAATGCGGTACACCAACACCATGAAGTGAATATCTATTCATATTCATAACCAAATGGCGAAATACTGCAATTGCGATCACATCTTGGTTTCAGCTCCCGCAATTCCTACAAGCGTCACGGTTAGTCCCGTTATCCACCACGTCGCTGTACATCAATTGGACTCAACCCGAGAGCAGTGTGGACAATTATACAATAACTCTGGTGGATAAGAATGGCGGCGAAAACGTAACGCACACGTCAGATAACGAGACCTTCTCCCAAATAGATAACTTGGTTCCTGGCGCTGCCTATAACGTCACCGTCATGGCAAATAGCAATGGAATCTCGAGTGGTGAATCAGAGACAGAAGTTGGCTACCTATGTGAGCTTCTCATGTTATATTTTATATCAATGTTTATATATATTCGTGATCTGTTCCTGCAACCCACACAATCAGTCCAGTTGACGTATTGTTTTGTTAATTTGGCTCCAGATCCAGCAGTACCAGGTAATGTTTCTGCTGAGAGTCAGACAACAAGTTCGATTCAAATTGAATGGACGGCTTCTGTTGGTGAAGTTGATCATTACTATGTCGTGGTTGAGGATGGTGAGGATTTGATCACATGGGACACGAACAATACTGACTTCAACATCACTGGCCTCAGCACACCTGGCGCTCTGTACACTATATGGGTCATTGCCAATAGCAACGGAATCAACAGTTCCAACTCTGAAAACATAACAAATCGAACACGTGAGTCAAATGAGTAAAGAACAATCTTTCCAAGGAAGTGCTGAAAAAAACGCAATACATTTCCACGTTTTTATAATGAATTCAATGTGTATATGTCTTGAGCTCAGCTCTTGGCCTTTTTTTGATGCATGATAGTTGTTTACAGCTGATTTACAAGTGGCGTTGATGAAATTATGAATCACGACAACTGATAATCGTGGCACTGTGTCATGAAATTATTTATCTTGTCAATCACGACAACTGATTAGGCCTATCGTGTTGGCAATCATGATGGCACTACACCACTGTTTTATCCCAATCATGATGGCACTACACCACTGTTTCATCCCAATCATGATGGCACTGCGCCACTGTTTCATCCCAATCATGATGACACTACACCACTGTTTCATCCCAATCATGATTGCACTACACCACTGTTTTATCCCAATCATGATGGCACAACACCACGGTTTCATCCCAATCATGATTGCATTACACCACTGTTTCATCTCAATCATAATGACACTTAACAATGTTTAATCCCAATCATGATGGCACTTAACCATTGTTTAATCCCAATCGTGATGGCACTTAATCATTGTTCAATCCCAACCAGGATGGCACTTTCCTACTGTTTCATCCCAATCACGATGGAACGGTATGAATTGTGTGTGTGTTGGTTTGTTAAGAAAAATGATGTCTCGCAATTTAATCTTTTAAATATGGAAGGTCTCGATGATGCGCAGAGCCGAGAGGTTTTTGTTTTGCCTTGATCTCAATCTAATGTCAAATTCAAGTTGTAATTTTTGCGGATATTGTGATATCAAGCACACGTAGGTACAGCCTTTGGGGGTCATTGTCAGAGCGGGGTTGTGATATAGCTATCATCTATGGAAATCGTGGTTCAATGTCCTAAGTGAGCATGAAAGAGTGATGGGTTCATTGTTTTCCTTGTAATTACTTAAATATTTCCTCCCATTGTTTGATCTATGTGCTGCTATCCATTCCAGAGCCACCAATGTCATCTGCGGTGCGGTGTTCTAGTATTAACAAGCGCGATATTAAACTGAAAGTATCCAAACCGACCGATGCTGTGTATAAGATTGAAGGAGTGACCGTAGTTTACAAGTCTCTTATAAACGACGATCTGGGCAACACGAGCGTGAACACGACGATGGGTAGCGAGGAAATAAACACTGGACCAACTCACACCCGGACATACCTATCTATTGGATGTCTTCACGACCATTGACGAGTTGAAGAGTGTGTCTATACAACATAATTGTACTTCTGGTGAGTGGATCTAGAGGAGGTTTTTAGGTATGATAAATGGAATGTTAGGAAGGTATGTGTGATAGTAACATGGCGTGGTGTGTCTGAAATGGTGCAGCTCTGGATGAAGCTAAACAAGTCCTGGTTACTGAAGAGACTGAGACATCACTAGAAGTGACATGGAGCAACCCCGATGGACATTACGACACACTGGTCCTCACCTGCGCGGGAATGACCGGCCTTGCTGTCACCCGGACCGAAGGTGCAATTAGGCGATATCCGCTTAACGTGCATCTTCAATTAACAGTTTTTTCCTTAAGTTATGTGAATTCTTCATGGCCGGACACATGATGTTCAGTCTTCCTTTTTTCCAGAGTTTAGATTGGAGGACGCCCACACTACGTCAGCCGGGTGTGATAATCTAACAGCAGGTGCTGTATACCAGGTCAATGTTAACACGTCCCTAGACGATGCCGCGTTGGCTCCCCCCGTCCAGTCTAACACCCAGATCAATGTTACAGGTAACGTGACACACACACACACACACACACACACACACACACACACATATATATATATATATATATATATATATATATATATATATATATATATATATATATATATATATATATATAGATATATATATATATATATATATATATATATATATATATATATATATATATATATATATATATATATATATATATATAGATATATATATATATATATATATATATATATATATATATATATATATATATATATATATATATATATATATATATATACACTTAGAGTCCATTGTTCTTGACGAGAATCTCCCATACACTATTGATTGCATGTTGTTCTTTGCAGTACCCTATGAGCCCGTGTTGGTCGAAGTAAGCACCGATACAGCTGCTAGTCTGCTATTAAACATCACGTACGGATACGAGTCTGATGTAGCACAGTGTACCCATTTCCAAGTTGTCCATAGCACGGGTGTCGTAGAAACAACACTTGACATACCATGTGATGAAACACATTACGTCATCACGGGACTGCTGTCGGACGCGTTCTATGACATTGATGTGCGGACAACAAGCAACTACAGCGAAGGTCTACGTCATAGTGTGGCGAACACTTCTGCCCAGGCGTGGACGTGTGAGTGTCTATCATAGTTTATCAATAATAACGCCAATAAGAACTTTTACAAGATAAACCATACAATGCAACTATCTGTGTGACACGGCGGCCTAATGCAGTACCCGAGGCAGTGAGAGATATTAAAGTGGACGAGGCTGGCCGGCTGGCGAGGTCTCTCAACGTCCAATGGGAAACTCCAGAGAGACGAGAGAACGTGTGCCAGTATGAGATGTATGTGCGAGATGATGTCGGCTGTATCGTGTACGTCAGCATGGAAATCACTGGTCAGGAATCAGAATGTATCCTGGTAGGTTCAAGTAGAAATCATTCATTTGCCATCAGTTGAAACATGCTACTGTTTGTGGGTGGGTCAAAGAACAATGCCCTAGGTTGTTTAAATCAACATGGACTTCATTATGTATTATATATCCGCAGCGAGCGAGCGAGGATTGCGCTTACGAGTTATCAATGAATGTAAGTCACATTGATACCCACCTGAACTATACAGTCCCGCACCTCACCCCTTATCGCAACTACACCACTGAAGTGCTGCCTGTCAACCCAGGTGGGCGTGGTCTTCCTAATGATACTGTTATTGTGGAAACTGACCAATCAAGTAAGCCGACACTTCCCAGTGACGTCATATGCATTTTGAATCTAAGCTATTTCCCAATGCACGAGGCATCTTTACATAAAAGCATCGCATAAACTTTCGTTACAAAGCTTATCACTTATTCTTACCATACTGTATCGTCTGGCCACCTAATACAATGGATGTTAGATTTGACCAAGATACTCGAGTCTTAATTCGCCCAAACTCTCTGGCTTGTTATATAAAGGACAAGCTAGCGAGTTTTAAACTCGAGTGCCTGAGGTTTTGACGCGCGTTCTTTGCTGCAGCACCTGGCTGTGTCAATCTAGCCAATGGCTCCTTGGTGTACGTTGGAAGAGATGCGTTTGAGATTGACTTTGATTTTCCTGATGAGCCGAATGGAATCATACTGAACTACACAGCTCAGTATACATGCGACGAGTGTGATGATACAGACACTAACACGATAACACCAGAGAGGAGGACACTTCGCTTTGACCATCTCATGCCGTATCAGAGGTACCAAGTGAAGGCTTTCGCATGGACTATCAAAGGAAAAGGCAGCATATGTAATATCTCGTACACATCAGCCACAACACTTATAGGAGGTAAAATGTCTTTCCCTAAAAAGTTATTAATGTTGCGCCGAGATATTTCCTAAATATTTTAAAAATTGCCCTCAAATAGCTTTGCCAATATGTGTTGCTGTTAGAAGCATATATCTTATGTTGGTGGATTCTAATATACAGCTGTGATTACTCGTGATATGCACAGCTCCGTTCGCTCCAACCAACACAATGATCTCTCCAAGCTCGCATGAGGCAGTCTGGGTAGAATGGGATTTGGAACGGAATCTCGAGACCAGCAACGAGACTTACTACAACGTCACCGTTACGGAAGTTGTCAACAGCAGTTTAATCTATGTGGAAACAGTGACAGGTATGGAGAGTCATATAACTGGTTGTTTATTTAACTTTTCTTTGATCCTTTCGTGAATTGGGATTAAGCACCTCATTGCTATTCTCAGGGTTCAACAATCGAAACACAACAGTTCAGGGCTTGCGGCCCTTCCGTAATCACACGGTTGAGGTTACTGCGTACATCTACAACGAGACAAAACAGTTATTTGCGACTGACGGATTAGACAGGGCATGGACCACTACTCGTCCTTGGTGTAAGTGTTGCTAAACGTAGGCACTTAATCACAAATACCTGCTTATTTGGCCTTATCATGACGCTTTAACTTGTTCGGATCCGTAGTATATATTTCGGGATGTTTTTGTTTGTACAAAGTGAGCGATTACAACACGTTGTTACCGTGATTGTTTTGGCAGATTCGGGACCAGTAGCTCGCTTCGAAACAAGAAGTTTGTCCGGCGATAACATTTGCTATTATTTAGTAGCCAATTGGGATCCACCTGTTGATGATAACACCAATGGGATCATCACCCACTATATAATTACCTACGTGGATCAGGTAGGTTCTGGGTACGTTATGATAGCATATCGTCTTGATCAGCGCTCGGGCAGATGAATCATATTTTCTGATATGTTTCAGAATAATTATACGAAAACCAAACAAGTGCCGTCACTGACGCCACGGACGGCTCGTCTCTATGTCAATGCAAACAACTACAGCTATGATATCTTGGTGAGAAAACCTTTTCATATATGTTGGCTGGGATTGTATTTAACATCTTTGTCATGTTGATTGGTGAACAACTGAGATGGTTGAATATTCCTGTCGACGCGTATATAACGATAAACGATCAGAACTGGTATCACACGTGGCTTTGTGATGCAGATATCGGCTGAGACTCAAGATGTGGACCCTGTGACGAACAGGAACCTGATGATGACTTCGTCAGCCTCCTCTGGAATCTGTGGTAAATATCAGCGGTTGATCGCTGGTGGCGTAGGTTCTGTGTCATAAGATATATAGTTTATGATCAGAATCACGCCTATCATTGGAAGCTGCGATCAATGAATACACCAGTAACCTCATTGATCGACCTGACCACCCGTATTAGAATTCTGAATTTCTAGAGACTCCCCCACCCCCCCACCCCCCCCCCCATGCATATATGTTGGTTCGCTTGGTACCATCACGTGTCAAAATCAAGTCTTTCAGGACTTCAGCGACATCGATCACAAATGATTTGTTTGATGCGACCTTCTAATCAGCGACTATACATTGTTATACATACACCTCATACTTCTCCATATTTCAGTTGCATTGTATTTGATTTACAAAGAATATGTGAACCACGATCCTAACGCAGTATGTTTCGGTGTGTAGCCCCAACGGCGCCGCCAGATGGCGGGGCAGATACGGTCGGATCAACCGGAAGTAGATGCTCATCGTGCAACAAGAAGAAGCAGTTCTCAGTTACAGTCAATTCATCTTTTATCGACAACCAAAACAACGGCGAATTAACTCTACAAGGCCTCATCATAGAGGAAATAGACGGTGTGTATGCTCCATTACTCGACTTAAGAGAAATCAGTAACTGTTTCTAGTGTATATTTTCGAGAGGTAGAAGGCATATGTAAACATTAGCAGCATTTGTAAGTATGTGATGTCAACAACTATTCGACTCTGCTCGACTGTTCTATTGTCTGATTATTATGGCTTCATCCGATGTAGATGTTCGCTGTATCAGGGTTATACAATGTGTTCCGCTTATTTTGCAGATAAGGAGGACAGTGAGAATGAACCTAAAGACTTCGCCAGTATAAGTGACCTTGACGAATCATATGGTCCGTGGAGAGAGTCATATGAAGGCGCTTATAGAATCAACTTTACTAAACAGGAATCACCAGGCGCTAGAGCTTCAAGGCGGCGGCGAAATGTTGTCCAGGTGTATCTAGTAGGCGCTGACGACGATTGCGAAGGAAAGTCTTACTGTAATGGCCCGCTCAATTCAAACAAGCGATTCAGGTAAACCAATAAAGCCACGACTTCAAATAGGTCACAGGTGACACGTCATGAAGGCCCGAAATAATCAGATCTGAGCGGTTCCATAAAGTCATATTCAATTATCATCAAATATATATTGCCTCCATTCAGGTAATTGCCCTTTGATTTATTTCATCCAGTTAGCTCATAGTAAGTATATGAAAAACGCTTACAACCTCGGGTCCTGTCGATTCCTTTCGCTGGTAATACGCAATAGCTTTCGTTCTGTTAACGAGCCTCCTTCTCGCCTTGTCGAAGTAGCTTAGTTGTTCCTCGTTATGTTACCAGAATTCGAGCTGTAACGTGTACCCTGGGTGGCTGCTACGTGACCAAGTATGCTGTTCATGATGACTTCAGAACAGGTGCGAACCCACTTACATCCCTATTATGTCCAGGTAAGAAACTGTTGGTTTTATCACATTGCACATGACGACTACGGCGTGTGTTCTAGATGCGGTGAGTTTAGCGTGGATCGCCGGTGTAGTTATTGGTGTGTTGGTCGTGATCGTCGTCATTCTAATTGGTGCTGTGATCATTTTGCGAAGACGACAAGGGGGAAAGCCAGAAGAGTTAGTGACAAATGCATTATTTCAATATCCATTACGTAAACTTTTCTTTTGAGAGTAAATATGAACGTCTTAAGATCTATTTGTTCATGTCCAGACCGTATATTGACTTAGATGAAACATCCAAGGGGCCCGTTCCGGCACCTGGTCCACAATTACCGTCAGTGCCTTGTTTGTATTAACATATTCGTATTATCCTAGTTTGATGTTGGGATTCACCTTACTAGATGGACCAATCGAGATCAGTCATTACTTCAGAGTAAATACAAGTCCCTCTGTAGGTCATACCTAGTAAAATAGTATTCAACCAGAGTGTTTAAAATAATATGCCAGCTGTATATAACCTACACATTTCACCATTGAATTCGTCCCATTTGTTTCAGGGTAGACGCAATGCCGCTTGATGAGTTCGCTGCCCTTGTGAGAAAATGGCACGCCGATAGCAACTTCGTATTCAGTTACCAGTTCGAAGTAAGCTACCAAGCAGCGCGTCATAATGGAGAATTGTATCAATTTGAGAGGTTCCAATTGTTTTTAATCTCTTGCTTTTTTCAGATCTTAGGAGAACGGAGTCCTCAGTTTGAACAAATATCGGCCAAGTTGACTGCTAATCAAAACAAAAATCGCTACGTGGACATATTGCCATGTAAGTGTTTATCAGGTGTAAATTGGTGGAGAACATATTGCCGGGATGGCAGCATAGATTACGTTAATAGATAGGACCATATTGCTGAGATGGCTTCATAGATTGTTTGTTGATTGGACCATATTGCAGAGATGGCAACATAGATTCTGTTTGATGATTGGACCATTTTGCTGAGATTGGATCATGTATGTTTGATGATTGGACCATATTGCTGAGATTGGATCATGTATGTTTGATGATTGGACCATATTGCTGAGATGGGATCATGGAATATGTTTGACGATTGGACCATATTGCTGAGATGCACTATAGATTATTTTTGATGATTATACCATATTGACGAGATGGGGTCATAGATTATGTTTGATTAGACCATATTACTAATGTATATTTATAATTTTATGATCGACTTGCGTATATGCGTATTCGCTGAATGGTCATGAACGTGTGTATTTAGTTGATAACTCACGCGTCAAACTATTGCCCATCGATGACGAAGAAGGATCAGATTACATCAACGCAAGTTACATTCCGGTAAGCGATATAACTTTCGCTCTGGACTTATTTGGCATGATTTCATCGTGTCCCATCATCGTTTGATAGAATGTGAATAAGGTGCCATGTCTCCTCACAGGGCTATAGTTCCAGTCGAGAATATATCGCTGCGCAAGGCCCCAAGCCGAATACAACAACGGACTTTTGGCGCATGATATGGGAACAGCGCTCGCCGTTGATCGTCATGCTGACGCAATGTGTCGAGGGACGCAAGGTAATTCGCCGTTCTTTTGTAAAACCAGTAAATTAAGAATTCCAGCCAACCGACTATAAGGTCACTGGACGTCTGCGCTCCGTCATAAGTCAGAAACTAGCGTTATGTTTTTGCATGAGGCGGCGCAGGAAGTTGACTTAAAAGCCAGACTACGTAGGGGGCGACACAATCAACCATCCCACCCTATCACCATCATTATTATCATCATCACCATTACCATCACTGCTGTCGTCCACATGAGATGCATATCCATTGAATCCTAATGTTTCATCTGACAGCACGCTTGCATTTCATTGTATTTACTCATCAGACCAAATGCGCCCAATACTGGCCTTCTGACAACAGTCCTGTCTATCATGGCGATCTCCACATCACTCTGACATCCGAGACCCAGCGAGATCACTACACCACTCGCGTCTTCCGAATCCAATTGGTAAGCGTACTGGTCCATTCTTCACCAACTGGTTAGTCAATTAAGGCTACGGGTCAATATTGCCCCACTAACCGTGTGGTTACTACAGGGAGATGTTGTTAGAACTGTTGAACAATATCACTTCCTGAAATGGGACGACCACGGTGTGCCGAGCAGCACCGGAGTACTTCTGGATTTTGTCAAAGTGGTGCGTGCAGTCATCCAACCCAGTCAGCCCGGCCCCACGCTGGTTCACTGCAGGTAATCAACACGTTGTGTGAGTCTCTGAGTCTGTACACATGGGAACGTTTTCAGTTCGAATGGATAAACTATTTTATCGTTTTGGCTTCTCATCCACATGGCAATGGCGTTTTGGGTGACCTGAAACGATATTTTTTGAGAACGGGTCCCAGAGTGATCTGACAAAACGGAGTCGCGTTTCCATGTGGACTGGCAAACCGCTTCTTTTTTAAAGCGATGACGTCACCGCCCCAGTTTGGGTGTGTCCGGTGGCTCTGTCTGTATCTATTTACAGCGCCCATGTAGGTGTGGCATATGTATTACATCGTTTTCACCCAGTGTTCTTGTTGCCATGTTTACACGAATATTTATTGATCCTATACAGTGTATACGCGATTTGTTTTCTACCCACAAAAAACTCACAGGAACGTTCAGTATACAATTACCTGAGCTGCTTTATATGCACTGCCTTAATGATTCCCCTTGAGTGCAGTGGATATAAATAACACCTTCTTATTGATGGAACTGTGTGTTTGCTTCCCGAACGGGTATATTGGGGTGTTGTCTGTGCTGCTGTGTAGCGCGGGAGTGGGGAGAACAGGCACCTTCATCGCACTAGATCGTCTTCTGCAACACATGAAAGATAATGACGAAGTGGATATCTTTACATTGGCCTTAGAAATGAGACAACATCGTCCAAAAATGATTCAGTCAGAGGTATGTATGTGACCGTACTCATAGATTCTGGTTGAGACTGATTGTGATTTTCCTTTTACAATGGCTAAATGTTATACTGTGAGGTACGAAATGTTGCTTTCCTCTGTCAATGACTAAACTGATACTTGGAGGTAGTGAATGTCGCTTTCCTTTATCAATGGCTTAACTGATACTGAGAGATACTGAATGTCACTTTCATTTGTCAATGGCTAAGATAATACAGACAGGCACTGAATGTCGCTTTCCTTTTTCAATGGCAAAAATTATACCGAGAGTACTTATTGTCACTTACCTTGGTTAAATGATGAATTGATACTCAGAGATATTGGTTGTCACTGTCCATTGTCAATGGCTAAATTTATACTGTGAGGGAGTGGTCACCACTTCTCTTTGTCATTGGCTTAGTTGATACAATCCAGAACTAGTTGTCCAATCCCTTGATGTGTCAGCTGATGACTCATAGTAACGGATATAATTTTTTCTATGTCGCTTCAATCCAACCATCGCTATCAGGTTATGCTTAGCATGTTTCATCATATCTTATCCCGTGTCGTTCATCTGCCGCTAACGGTGACATGCTCCACCTCCTGCAGGCTCAGTACATATTCATATTTGACAGCGTGGCAGATGATCTGATGACAGCCGATGAGAACGATGAGGTTATTTATGATGAAGTTCAACTGAAGGAAACCCGTAATGCTTATTCTATACTCTCAAATTTTCGCATTTACTTATCGTCGATTAAGCCTTATTTGAGACAAATCGTTAATCTACAAGTTGTATTGTCGAAGTCAACAGTGCGCTTGCTTTTGTGCTTGTGTGTACAGTGGAGTGGTAGGCCGACTTTGCCAAGTGGCTGTTTCTGTAGAACGTAGAAGTCGCTCATTCCTCTTCTATACAACGACAACTTCCTCCTTTTGCTTATTTCTCTTACAATTGATAAAATCATTTTAGTAAATGATAAGTTTCTTAAATTCATAAGTGATCAACGACGTCTAATAGTTATCGTCATCTTTACAGCCCATACCCTTTACCCCAAGACCAATTCCAAGCCTACGTTGCCAAAATGGAGAATGAGAACTTGTACCAGGACCAGTACCAGGTAATTGGTACCTCTTGTTGATAGTATCTATTCACAAGAATGTTCAACCAGGTATTTGACATACTTCGAAATAAATGCCTCTGAATTCAATGCTCTTGTACTGTTTTGCAAGACAACACAATAGCCCTGTCACTTGCGCGCGCGCGCGCGCACGTGTGTGTGTGTGTGTGTGTGTGTGTGTGTGTGTGTGTGTGTGTGTGTGTGTGTGTGTGTGTGTGTATGTGTGCTTATGCGTGTGTGTGTCGACTGTATCGCAGCTGCTGAATCATAGAAGTCCGTCTAATCAGCAGACAACAGCACAGCTTGGCATCAACAGAAAGCGCAATAGATACATTGATATCTTACCGTGTAAGTCTCCACTAAAATGCAGAATTTATATGGCTACAATAAATACTAATGAATGAATGCTGCGATGTCTTGATACTCAATGTTGACGGCGCTAAACGGTACACAGATAAATAGTAATTGCTACTGACCCAACGTTAGTTGCTACAATTCACTCCACCATGAAGCTGGTAGTATTTGTGAATTGTTCTTAGTATGAAATAGTAATGATTCTTGTTTTAATCTTGTATGTACCTAATATGATACCATTTGCAGTTGAACACGCGCGTGTGCGTCTAAACGCGCCTACCGGAAATCCTGCCTCAGACTACATCAACGCCAGCGTTATAGCTGTGAGTGTGGCGCTCGGTTTTAGATGGAAATGATCATTGATTTTTGGAAGGAATTGACGGGTGGCATGTAGTAATTTGCAACGCAACAGCTTTAATAACAATCGGTGAAAGTAAGTGGGTGATAGGACACTCATGTTTACGTATAGGTCATGAGAAAGGAGGTAGGGCAGGTTCAGAAAACAGGAAGGAGAGAAAGAAATGGAGAAAGGAAATGAATGACACATACTGAGATAAATGATAGTTTAGAAAGGGGAAAAGGGTGAGAGAGAGCGTCAGAATGAGAGAGAGAGAGAGAGACATAATGAGAGAGACAGAGTACGAGAGACAGAGAGAGACACAGCAAGAGGAATACAGAATGATAGAGAGAGAGAAATAGAGAATGAATGTGGGTGAGGGATATATTAAGATAAACTTTAGTGGAGAAGAGGGGGACGGAGAGCAAGAGACAGATTGAGAGAGAGAGCAAAAAGAGACAGAGTGACAGAACTACAGAGTAAAAGAGAGAGTGAAAGCAGACAGAGTTGGAGTGATATTTATAGTGAGAGACACAGTCAACAAAGAGAGTGTGTGATGGTGATGTTTGCCACGGGGGAGCAAGTATAGGGAGTTGTCAGCTAGCCTATGCGAGGGATATGATAATAAACTAATCTTGTCAATTGAAAGAGATTACGAATAGCGTCTTTTGATGGTATGTCTTGATGGTGATAGGGTAACAGCTCCGAGGCGGAATATATAGCCGCGCAGGGCCCTAACGCTAACACAATCCACGACTTCTGGCGGATGCTCTGGGAACAGAATGTTGAAGCTATCGTCATGGTAACCAAATGCGTCGAGACTGACAAGGTCAGGAGGACCCTTTTGTCACTATTTCTATCTCTATTCCCTTGTGGTAAATCATACAGCGGCTATTTTGAAAAATGATATCAGCATACTTTGCTAGGGTTCCCTTTTGTTGAACTGAACGTAATAAGAAAATTCAGTTGTTTTTACTTCCATAGAAAAAATGTGAGCAGTACTGGCCGAGTAGTGCCCAGGGCCAATTTTATGGCGAGATCAAGGTGCGCGTGACTGACTCCTATTCTGTAGGTCAACACATCGTCCGCACACTAAACGTCCGCCGTGTACGTAAACAAACTTAATTACCACAGTACAGCTGGTTTATTCAAAGACAAGTACATAAAGATCGAGTTCCAATTCATCGTCTTTTGGTTGTGATCTTTCAGGGAGGGGTAAGCAGGACAATTTCCCAATTCCATTACACGACTTGGCCCGATTTCGGTTGTCCAAGCAACGCTGCGGACCTTGTCAATTTCGCGTGGTACGTCCGTGATAAGTTCCCTCCGGCAAGAGACAGGCCCCCCATTATAGTCCACTGCAGGTAATCATGTCAAATGTTCCAATGATTGACTTATTTTTGTTTCTGTTTGCACAAACCCACATTATTTCTATGAATACGTGTGTGGGGTACAGCGCTGGCGTGGGTCGGACAGGAACATTCATCGTGGTAGACCGCTTGTTGCAAGACATCACTGATGGCGCCGACATTGATATCTTTGGAGTTGTCATGGAGCTTCGCCAGAATCGTCCCAAGATGGTCCAATCGCTGGTAAGCTTTCGGAAAGTGGCTCTCTTCATTCAGTTGTTGTATGTTTCATCTTATTTATGCCATTTGGTTTGTAACGAATCCTGTTTGACTTGTCAGTAATATGATTGCTGGTGTGCGTGTTCAAAGGCTCAGTACCGATTCCTTCATCAATGTATTGGTGACGTCATTAGGGGAGCTATAAAGTTAGGCTTTGAAGAGCCGCTCTATGGAAATGGTGAGAGGTGATTACACATGTAGGAGATCGAGTGATATGTTCCTTACATTAAAACTACTTACAAAAAGGGCTATAGTTGCACAATATAATGTTGCCATAATAAATCAACTGTATTTTTTTGTGATCGAATCGTGCTGCCAGTGAATGAAGGATCAAACGACATGTCAGCCTTATAAGCCGGTTGGGTTCGATGTTACCTTCCACCCCTCGTACAGTCTGGTCTTCTAGAATATGGAAGCTTCCTCGTGGACCGTTTCGTACGTACAAAGCAGAAACATCCAAGAATGTGACCGTGAAATGTCAACTTGCTGTTCTAAATTCTGAGGCAGTCTTCATTGGTGTGTGTGGAATATATCTATATGTTACCTAGTTATTCCAGTTTTTTTATCATAATATTGTACACTTAGCACCCTAGTGCAACTCCGCAATTGAGACCAAGAAATATATACCTTATGGCGAATGACCTCATCAACGTTATGATTGCCACATATCACTGAGCGTTTAGCTGTTATTCTTGTTGAATTCTCATATACCTGTATATGACGAACATTACCTACCTGTATTCAGTATCAATACCAATATCGATTTATTGTGATAAATACTCATACGATATTATTGTGTATATTATATCGTTGACCTTCCACCTTGCTACTCTCTGAATATTTTGATTGATCAGATTATGAACTAAGGTGTTAGGGCAAGAGATTTACCAGTTTTCAGGCGTGTGAGATGTGTCCGATATTTTGGCAGATTTATTTAGTATGAATTCTTTATTTTAAATCTTTGCCGTTTTGCACATTTAAAGCAAACCATTGTGTTCTTTGATATAAATATATCATGATTTTGTGATCATTCAGCTTTAATCCAAGTGATTTTAATTTCTATTTAACATGATATTGAAGGCTAAATAATAAATATTGTATTTGCAAGAATATTCCTGATGAGATTTTTCTAATTATTTAGGTGATACATCAATGGTAAGTTTCATTGATGACATGTTCGTGTCTTTCGGGGTCGATATTGCATATCTGCAGTGATCACGGATAGTGGGACATGTCAGAAAACTTACCTAAATATACCGCTCTGTTGATACAATGAACATGTTGATTGTGCCAAAGAGTCCTAGCAAAGAGTAACCTGATTTAGTGTGTATGGAGACGTTAGAAATTGTCGGCAAGTAATATATTCATAATCGATCCTCAACCAAATATATTCGAACTACAATGACTGGAGCATATTGAAGCATTACGGGATGAGGCCTGTGTTTTGCTAGCGATACAGTCAGAAGCAAGTTGTTGACTGTATCTGTAACTAATTTAAGAGCTTAATAACTCTTCTACCACCTGGCAAATGTAGTCAAAGTTGAATAAGTTATTATTCAATATGCAAGCAGCGGTTCAGCTCACCATGGCTTTCAATGATAGCCATAAGCTGTTATCACCGCCGGGGCTTCCACTTCCAATGCCATACTATATGATAGCGGCTCGGCGCTGAATACAATGTTATCGCTGTTAGAAGCATGGGTCGGGAATTAGCCAGTTAAAGGCGGGTGCAACAGTGACCGAGATGCTTACAACATCGAGAAACGTGGTGTTTTTACTACCTCAATACATTTTAATGAAAACATGCTCCATGTCACAGATGTCCATTAGCGAAAATGATCTCACGTAGGATCTTATTCAGGAGTATTGCACAATCGGGTAAGGAGTGGTTAACAACGTGTCCCTTGGGTGAGAAACGGAGGCAGCTATTTAAGATTTTTGCCATCGCCAGAGGCAAACGCTGCTGTCAACTGCATTGATACAATACAGGAAGCGTATAGTCTCGGTGGGTTATCATGGCGGAACGCACCTGATGAAATCAGCATGATGACTCTTAATATATAGTCTGCAGAAACAGCAATAAATATCTGACATTTACAGATGAGGTGTAATTATGGTATCAATTCATAGTGACGAGATAAATTGATGCCTTGGGCTACCAATTTAATGAGTTTTTATTTATTTATTTTAGCCCAGCAGAGAATGCACCAGGTGACCTGACCTCATGGCTTTAGCAAACAGAGATGTCCTCTATAACAAGCCACGACGTAGGGGCTGATTGTAAGTCCAACACACACATAACGTTTATATATGACGTCTTGGTGTTAAAGTAAAAAACATCGAGACAATCGCTTACTATCTTTGGCGAATACTAGTTTGTTTTGATTAATCTCAAACCAGCTTTTAGTTTATAACCAAACTCTGGCTGCGAAGATTGAGTTGGAGATACTAAGAACTCTCTATGACGAAGAAGATAAAAGTGAGATATATTCCTAGAATCTGTAAGATAAGTATCATAAGTTGCTCTGGATGAAACAATTCACTATGTTATGGGCACGAGTTTGGCATAGAGGTATCAAAACCATTGATCGCGCAATCCATAGAAATAACATCAAAACTTAATCATATTGGCTCTGGTTAGGAACAAAAAGTAGATAATTTGCCAATGATCCTAAATAAATAAACATATTATTGGACTTACTTTAAACATGAACGTCTTTGAGATGGCCGCCATACCTACTACAGTGAATCCAAGAGGATTTCATGTTCCCTTCAGTCGCAGCATAAATAGATGAATCTCTATGGGGATAGCATAGCTAGGAGTGTATATACTTGATCTAGTGCTACAGGTAATCAAACCAACTGGGATGAAAGTAGGGTGGTGTGGGAGTAGGGTGGAGTTGAGGTAGGCTGGGGTGGAGGTAGGTTGGGATGGAGGTAGGGTGGGGTGGAGGTAGGATGAACCAGAACAATTTTGGGGTTGAGATAGGAAGGGTGTAGTTAGGATGGGATGGAGGTAGGTTGAGGCTGTAGACCACTCGGGCAATAAGAGATGCAGAGCTGCGCAAGCTATGGACAGAATGACAAAACGTTCTCATAACCCAAATAACAAGTTGCCGGGTAGTCTCTGTTTTGTGTCAGTGGGTCTTGACAATTGTTGTAATCAGGAATGTGACTCTAGTCCAATTACCTGAAATGCAAGGTCGTCCGTTTTCTCCTCATACAGGCCCTGTAGTCTAGACAGTACACGTACGGGACAACAGCAACAATTAAATCAATTGATTGTGTAGAAAGCACTCATGAAATGCGGTGGTTTGTAAGGCATTTTAAGCAAAAGATATCACATGATGAATTGTGCTTACGGTAAGATACCTGATCGAGCCAGTATTAAACGGAGCCAGTATTAAACACAGTGAATACGATCCAATACAAATTCAACCATTCCTGGGTAGCTTCAAGTGAGATGCCTCGGGTCACTATTGATATAAATGAGTTGGATGCGAGTGCCGCGTCAGGGACGCTGGCTACTGCTAGGCCGAGGATGAGCAGGCGGAAGTCTTTGTCCAGTTGCATCATCAGATCACAAATCCGGAGATGATAATAGCGCCATGTGAGAATATCCGGAATCACCCTCTTCCGATCGTAACCATTTTTCAATTTATCATCGTCCGATGGACAATGACCCTGATTTAGTCCACGTCGGAAAGGATATACTTCGGATATTTATGCACGGTATAATGAAGGACGCCGACACGAAGAATAATTAAACAAAACAGACAAATCCATATGGCTGTGACTGCGACGCGAATCACGAGAGAGCAAGGGGCTAAATATGGTGCCATTGAGTCTTAAATAGTTAGTAATTAGACCCCTCCTTTCTCGCGTTCCTCACCCTCTGGCGTTGTCTCCGTTTGCCTTCCTCGTGTGCTTTTTTTACTGTCACTTCTCCCACAGGGTTTACAACTTCCATAGTTGTTTATATCCACACGCTGCCTCTTGTGGTCACTCTCCACTGAGTCTGGCACCCACCCAAGTCAAATCCTACAACGAGCGCGTTCGGCAGTGTTAGGTTTCGCCTGATATGTGACATCTGTTTCCCAATATCACCCATGTGACCATGCGCGATGGCACCTGCAATTGCCAGCCACTTCACACCCATGATCGCCGAGTATATTGAGCTACCCGATCTCCTTAAGCATCAGCTTCTCTGCACACTAGGATTTGTGATGTTAGCGTGGCACGTTATGTAGCGTAGCAACTTAAAGAATGTTGAGCTACCGTGACAGAAATAACACATGGATAGTGTTTGGGTCGCTTAGGGGCTGAAATCGTTTTCATCTGGTGTCTGATTTTTGGCCGAGAGGGCCTACGAAACCGGTTGATCTCCGATGGAGTTTTTAATATAAATAATTAAAGAGCAAAAAAGCATCCAGTATTAAGGACCTGTGTTGGGTGATAGTCAGATTAAAACGTCATTGCCACCAAAAAAAAACTATTCAAGAAGGTTAGTTAAATGACTACAACCCGTGGATTAGTCGTATTTCATTGCGTGGGTAGTAGTGTTCGTTATATCTGTTGGGTACATTCCAATGTTCAGGATAACTAAAGATAAGTTATATGGATCAAGCCAAATACAATTTCAGTGAACTGTTTCATATCCCACTTGACTTTGGAATTCGCTTTCAAAGATTTGTAGTGCAACCCAGGATATAGTTTTGTTAGTGTTTCTGTACTTGATCCTTGCCAAGTTTGTCGTACCTTAGACCAGACAACCCATTGGGGTTACCTGGCTTGGCAGGTGTTTTGAATTCGGGTCTCACCGAGAAACCGAGAGATGAAATGATACCGTGACTTCCTGATTGGGAACATGCAACCAGATTAACAGTTAGCAAGCAAATCACTTTTGAGAAAATCCCTGTTATAACACTTGCAAGGTGTGCTTGATATCAGGTATCTCCATCACAGGCACTCGAGTTTGGATATCATGTTCGGACATCATGATTTCCCTACACAAGCATTATGATATATAATAGAAGATAGGCAACACCAGCCGATGAAAACGCAATGGTTGCTCAGAAACCCGCTTCCCAGTGCACTACTCATCACCTCAAAGCTCACAAAAAGATTCATTGTCATTTCCATGCCGCTAACAGCCTCCGTACATGTCTTACAACGTATAATTTGATGATTTTGCAACGCCTGTTGGGAGCATTCCGCCGAAAACTTAAAGAAAGGTATGTAAACTTAGGCATTTGCTTGCTAGCCGTTCATCTGGTAGAATGTCGCTCATCCGGAAGTCACGGTATTATCAAAGAGTTTAAAGATACGCTAAGAGGGGTCACTTCGAGTGGCTTTGTGGTGATCGCTTCCCTAATTATGATACAGTGCAATCATTAGGTGGCGCTACCGTTATATAAACAAAAGCACCTGAGAATACTGGGCTGACGTCACTGTGAATGATGAGAGCGGGAAAATATAGTTTCGCAGTGCATTTCCGCTGGCAAAACACGTCGCACAATAAGCTTAGAAATAGGGAAAATAACAAGTACTATGTTTAATAAATATCGACTGGATAGATTGGCCGGGCTATAGTACACCTATCAAAAACAATTCTCTCAAAGCGTACGCGCTGTTTACTATCCTCGATTTTTATGTCCGCGGTGTAGATGGTGATATTACATTGTCACCAATCGTCGAAGAGCTAGGGAACTAGCATGGTGTGGAAATAAACATTTGTTGGCCTATCAGGGCCATGCGAAGGTCACGAGTAACCGACCAAATTGTGATTTTTATGTTATTTAGGCGTTGAAAGGTCGTTACAATGTTTGTACCCGAGACAGTATGTGTTTCACTGTGCTTATGCCCTCCATCATCAACAACGTGCGACTTATTCCAACGATTGATAATCCACCTCCCACATACCCACTGTGTAACAAACATAGTTGATTTGTAACCACCTATCAATATCTTTATGCCTCTGACAGCTAGGTCACAACATGGATAAATAGGAGTCACAGCGACTTTGCTTTCCTCGCGTCTGAATTATTATGCTAAGTACATTATTTCTCTTCGTTCCTAAATTTGGCTGGCTGTAAATATGATGCGTATTTTTTTCCCATGGAGGTTTACCCTTTAATATTTTGGGCTGTCATTCCACTTCCGTGGCAGTGTTGACGAATAGTGATATTTCTCCATATTTTTATACCAGAATTCGTTCTTTGCATAATAATAAGAAACATTAATGAAGGACAACGCCATTGCAGTGGGGATAAATATTGTATGGCAGAGTGACATACAATAGTAATCAATTGTACATGGTTTTATTTACACGTAATCTTCAAATGGTTTGTATCCATTTAAAAAGTTCATCAGTAAACGGCGACTCAATTATCATTGTAAAAAACAATAAACAATCCAATACACAACATAATATAACCATCAAAACAGTGATAACATGGCTGGAACCGGAAACATTCATGCCTTTAAATTACATGTGAAAACTTCATAGTTTTTCTATGTCTTTTTGTACATACAACTTTCGGTTTGCTTCTTTAAAAGTATGGTGAAATCGTACACTGACCATTACAGATACTACAACAACATGACATTTGCATATTTGACAATTTAATTAATCTAGAATAGCATTTTTACCAAATAATTGACCAGTGCAGCTTTCACTTGGTTAGAATAAATAACGTTGTCTATAAGCGATCTGTAGATTTTTCAAGCTCACAGATAGTCTCTACCAACAACATGCTGGAAACAATGAGGCCCTCCTGTGCATCTGCATATTGTTTACGCACAATGAATTGATTGGCAGTATCATTCAAATCAGTTACATCTCTGATATTTGGCTTAAACATGTTCCACAGCTATTAAATAAAGTTCATTATTTTGTGATGAATAATATTATTCGATAGTGACATCCACGAGTCGGGCTGGACCATGCTTGTTTACCTTCGAGTCAATCCTTACACCTTAGACTTTACGTACCCCCCTGCCGACCCCGCGGATTCGAGTGGTTGCACTGACTGAACTTAGTAAATAACAAGTCTATGTAACTATATTCACATAAGGAAAGTAGACTTATACGATAAATACATACGATAAACAGCCAGAACGCCCTTTAACTCACAACGGTTACCTGAAGATGTCCGCCGACACTAAATATGTTCACAGTTGAGCTATGCGTTGACACTTCAAGCTATGCGGGACGAGCAACGCTCACCCCGACAGGTGGCGTAATCACATAATTTCACGGGCGGAGTCCTGAGTGAGCGCTCTTAGCGTAGTTATAAACACTCTGGTATTATACAATCTCCCCCAACTGTTACTGAAAGGCAGAAAACACTGCTAGGTTGCCCTGTCCAAGCGACGGGAAATACGGCAATGATCAAGCACAGAAACACTGACAAAGCTATATCTTGGGTAAAACTTAATAAGAAGCATTGAAAACGAATTCCAAAGTGAAGAGTTAGATGAATCAGTTCATATATATGACCTAGAACACAACTGGATTTAAAATTGATGTAATCGAATATAGAAATAACTTTTAATTCTCTCACCTGGTAGCTTTTATGCGATTCAAGCATAGAATGAAAAAAAACTACATCATAGATCGTTCTGTAATGGTGTCCGGTTTTTTTACTGAACGACCCGTTCGCCATAAGCCCTCGCGAACGATGTTTGGGGATGGCTCGCCGTGAGACTATCACGTGACTTCATTATGGTGGACGTATACAGATGCGAAGACTGCTCTAGATATTATGCCAGCATAGAGCTGTTTCGGGGACATGACTGCAGTGAGAATTATTGTAAATATTTGAGTAATGCTTTCTTCGCATACAAGTTTGTGGATTAATATAAATCATTCAGTAATTTAAATGATTTCTACGATAATCGTTTACTCCTTTTCTCGCGCCAAACAGTGAGTCGCGCCAAATAGTGATTCGTTGTTGGTCGTAAGGCTACATATAGCTGTCAAATCAGCAGTATTAATCACTCGTATCTCAAGTTAGACTAAATATCGTTAAAGGAATTTTTCATATGGTTACATTGACAAATGTCAGCTATATCGTTTAATATGATCATGTGCGCAGTTCTACAGTCCAATAGCGGTCGGCGTATGTAACCCCTTCATGTGAAAGCTGTTGCTAGTGTTGAACAGTAATCAAACACTTACATTTCAAACAATTTCCAATCATACATCATATATATACGGTAGTATGATCAAAAGAAAGAGTAATATATATATTTGTTTATTAATTTTAAACAGGCTTTGAGTCCGCGATGGATAATCTAGGATAGAGGGATAATGTATATATGTATATCTATATAGTTATATATATGTCCCTCTAGATGTCGATCTGCTCTAGTATCTCCTATATATATATATAGATATATATATTTATGTATGTATATTTAGAGTTCGTGCGTTCCACATGCTCCTGCAGTGAGCCGGTGTTGCATAAGAGTTCGGATGTTCCAGGATCCTTTAGAGTTCGGACGTTCCGACTTGTACAGTGTGCCAGGGTTGCTTAAGTGTTCCTTTAGAGTTCGGACGTTCCCGATTTGTACAGTGAGCCAGTATTGCTTTTGATTCTTCGCATGATGGATGATCAGCAGCCCGCGGAAAGCTAGCTAGATATGGGGATGCGGACAATGTTAGGGGTAACTTTTTAACACTCTGCCTCGCTTAGGATGGGTTGTGCTGTCCTAAATAGCCCGTCCAGTTGTCATGGGTGCTGCCAAATGTCTCAACAGAACGCTGCCTCACGGTACCACTTGCTTGACCGTTGGATATCTTTGTTGATTTCTTCCGCTCTATCCACCTGCAATGTCTTTGGATGCTGGGGGAATTCACGCCCGGTGTAATCCGTCGTAAAAACCCATCGCCTACCATCACCTGGTTTAAGGGAGCCTGCCTGTCTGGGTTTAGCCGCGGTTGCACGCCTACCACTACACGCAGGCACTGGTGAGAGATGGGTGTTGGTTGAAGACCAATCGATGCCAGGCTGTCGTGAATTGGACATGGCAGCTGCCATTGCATAGGGACAACCTAACTCTATACACCCGCTTCACACTCCATAATGTTTCATAGAACTCGCCGGACCACTTTATCACTTGCCTAGATGATTGTATCAAGAGGCCAGAAGCCTAATCAATCGCCAGGAGGTTTGTATCAACCACTGGATGGCATCAACAGTATGACCACACTTCCAATCGTCTAGGGTATCGTACTAATAAATCGACCACTCTATCAGTGGGCTAGAGTATCCTTCCATTCGTCCGTCTACTTTTTCATTAGGCTAGAAAACGTACCATTAGTTCGACCACTCTATTAATCGGCAAGAGTATCATTCCATTTGTCCGACCACTCAATCAATCGGCTAGAGTATTGCACAATTCGTTCGAACACTCAATCAATCGGCTAGAGTAGCGTACCATTCGTCCGACCACTCAATCAATTGGCTAGAGTATTGCACAATTCGTTCGAACACTCAATCAATCGGCTAGAGTAGCGTACCATTCGTTCGACCACTCAATCAATCGGTTAGAGTATTGCACAATTCGTTCGACCACACAATCAATCGGCTAGAGTAGCGTACCATTCGTCCGACCACTCAATCAATCGGTTAGAGTATTGCACATTTCGATCGACCACTCAATCAATCGGCTAGAGTAGCGTACCATTCGTCCGACCACTCAATCAATCGGCTAGAGTATTGCACAATTCGATCGACCACTCAATCAATCGGCTAGAGTTTTGCACAATTCGATCGACCACTCAATCAATCGGCTAGAGTAGCGTAACAATCATCAGACCATTCTATCAATTTCTTGAGTTAATGTATCTATCACATAAGGAGAGTATCAATCGCATTCGAATTCGTACCAATCCTTCGAGGAGCCGTGTCAATCGTCTTAGAGGCCGCATCGGTAGTTTGATGGACCTAATAAATCACTTGAGGGACCAACCGAATGCCGAATGGCACATTTCCAATAAAAAGTAGAGGTCGAATCTCTCTCTCTCTCTCTCTCTCTCTCTCTCTCTCTCTCTCTCTCTCTCTCTCTCTCTCTCTCTCTCTCTCTCTCTCTCTCTCTCTCTCTCTCTCTCTCTCTCTCTCTCTCTCTCTCTCTCTCTCTCTCTCTCTTATCAACTGCCTCTGATTGTTATCGAGTGCTTTTAACTGGGGTATCCCCCGGCTCTGGTGTACACTGACACCAATATGATAAAGACCCTTTAGTATTGAATCTGATCGTAACATATGCTTACTTCCTGGTGACCACATTGTTCTCTCCAGTCACTCAGAGCACCGCATTGAGCTTATCCGACCCCGACTGCCTCGCTCATACACAGCCACACCTTCAAGTAGGCTTATCCACACTTAGCAAGTCTATCGATTGGACTATAGTCACTAGATAACAACAGTTAGTCTCGCAAACCCTTTTGTAGGACGTCTTAGATCAGTTTTACAAGTGTTCAGCCTAACTTCGGGATCACAGTTTGCGTCGCTAAAGTAATACCCACCTGAATTTCCACTAGGTGGGTTGAGACTATGGAGACTTGGAGACTTGGCGTTATGGTGACGGCGATGTTGGTCGGGGTGAGTCAGTTAACATCCTCCTTTCTGGTAGGTACTCGTTATGAGTTGTTGAATGATATCTCACAGGCAACTGGTCTTTTTCTATGTGTACTGTATATGTTTACCTATTGTGTCCTTATAGAGGTTTCCCAAAATGAATTATAACACACACTGAATAGCATAGTCGCAGTCAAGGAAAACTCTGGTCGACAGCAACCAAACAACCCTGTTTCTTTTACTGTTGCCATAATTGCAATGAATCTATGGCAACTTATTTGTCTCTAGGTCGAACCTTTAGCGCAACTTCTATGGTCATCTCTCGCCCTTTCAGAATTAACATCCTCAATCACCTGGTTATCCATCCTCTAATGTGCATATAACCCGTTGGGTTTGTGTAGCTGGAACGGTGAGGATGGTGCCGTGTGTGGGTGATGGAAGGGATGGGGGTGGGGAAAAAACGGCCAATTGGTTTTTTGGCTTAGGAAATGGCTATGTGAAGGAGAGTCCAAAAGATTTGAGAATGAGGGAAAGGATTTGTAGGGTGTGAAATGGGTTTCATGTCCGAGCTTTGGGAATGTGAAGAGACTTTGTTAGGGATGCAATGTGTTTTAGAAAGGGGCTATTATATGTCGGAAGTAACTTTGTGGATGAGATAATAAGTTTTGTGGGAAAAGTTTTGTAAATGAGATTCCTGAGATGTACGATGGGCAATGGGTTTTTGCAGACATGTTTTTTTGTTTAGGTAAGGGTCGCTGTGGAGGATGCATTGGGTTTTTGTGGAGAGATTGTTAGCATTTAGAAGGGACTTTTTGAAAGGGGAAGAAGTATATTCTAAGAGAGGGATTGTGGGTAAGAGATGCAACATCGTTTAAGGTGCAATGTGTTTAGTTTGGGGCTCTTGGGATAGGAAATGAGTCTTTGTTAGCGTTGCCATTAATGTTGAGAAAACTGCTTGTTTTTAATTCGGGGAGGATCTCGGTGAGAAGCACTTGGGATTTGGAAGGCGGGCTATTATTTTCGGAAAGGGGCTTTATGAGGGGGACGCACCGATTTTGAAGGAATGGTGTCACTGTGTCAGGCATAGCGGTGGATTGGGATGTGGATATGATGCAGGTGATGCTTTTGGCATTCGGGATAGATAGCAGCAGTCAGAAATGAAATGTAGCTAAAGATGCCTACAGGTATTTTGCCTGGAACAGCGTGTGGGGGCTAACGATAATGCAATTCAGACCCCCCGACATGATGACGTGTGAGAATCTTTCCAGATGAAAGTCAAGTGATTTCCGCGAGCTCTTAATCGATCATGAACAAACAGCCAGTCGATAAGTGTACATACATACATTAATAGCAATCGATGGCATGTTTCTCGTGGAGAATGATTATGAAGCTACAGATCCCTACTGACATTATTGATGACGCCAATGATCAATTGGTTGTGTTATCAGGTGGCTGGATCAAGTACAACGGAAACAAGTGAGTAACAAAAATAGAAACTTCCAGATATGATTCCTCTGTAATATGCTCATAGTCATAAGGAGCGATGGAAAATCAATGATAACATATAACATTAACTGGAAGACAAAGTGACGGTTTGGAGTCACAAATTTTAAATATTTAGCGCAATTCCCTGAGCGGTAGCTGTTTTCTGCTGGAAGTTTAGAGATTTAATTTTAGACATTTGCTAATGATATTGCAGAAAGTGATCATGGTCATAAATGCGGGTCCACTCTCATGGACATTTTTAATATAAAAAAATTGCAATAAGTTGAAAGGTTTATACAATGATCCCAATGTCAAAACTACAGAATCCCCAACTATATCCTGTTTATTGCAATATTACGTTTATTAATGCATAGGAGTGCACTTTGATGGGGCCGCTGCGGAATATGACATATCCACAGGTATCCGTCATGGTGTTGTTTGATATATGTTTTACCTTCACATCATTTTCCGCCTTCAACAAACCATGGGGTTCCATGAAACGAACATACGAACAAATATACTGCATTCAAACATATACACATATATACATACATAAATTCATAAATAAATGCATATATTCACACATATGTACACACATCTAAACACTGTATGCATTACAGTAATTTGAAATGTATATACAATGATACCTATGTAGTGCCCCCCGAATATCCTACCTTAGCGTGTTTATTGCAATCATACGTTTATTAATGTGTTAGAGTGCACTATAATGGAACATCCGAGGAATTTGACCTCTCCACAGATATCCGTCAAGGT
>CM067345.1:1663014-1685514 GCA_034190875.2 Urechis unicinctus
TTCCTTTCATTAAAACCACTTACAAAAAGGGCGATAGTTGCACAATATAATGTTGCCATAATTAATCAATTGTATTTTTTGTGATCGAATCGTGCGGGCAGTGAATGAAGGATCAGACGACATGTCAGCCATATAAGCCGGTTGGGTTTAATGTGACCTTCCACCCCTCGTACAGTCTGGTCTTCCAGAATGTGGAAGCTTCCTCGTGGACCGTTTGGTACGTACATAGAAAAAACATCAAAGAGTGTGACCATGAAATGTCAACTTGTTGTTATAAATCCTGAGGCAGTCTATATTGGAGTGTGTGGAATATATCTATATGTTACCTTGTTATTAATTTTGTTATCATAATGTTGTACACTTAACATCCTAGTGCAACTCCGCGATTGAGACCGAGAAATATAAACGTTATGGCGAATGACCTCAATCAACGTTACGATTGCCACATATCAGTGAGTATTTAAGTGTTGTACAGTTGGAAACTTCATATACTGATGTATAACGCACACTACCCACCTGTATTCAGTATCAATACCAATATCGATTTATTGTGATAAATACCCATACGATGTTATCGTATATATTTAACCGTGGGCCTTCCTACTTGCTACTCTCTGAATATTTTGATTGATCAGATTATGAACTAATGTGTTAGGGCTAGAGATTTACCTGCGTGTGATATGTGTCCGAGATTTTGGCAGATTTTGGAGTATGAATTCTTTATTTTAAACCTTTGCCGTTTTGTGTATTTAAAGCAAACCACTGTGTTCTTTGATATAAATATATTATGATTTTGTGATCATTTAACTTTTATTCAAGTGATTTTAATTTCTATAACACAAAATATTGAAGGCTTAATAACAAATATTGAACTTGAAAGAATATTCCGTAGGATTTTTCGTCCTATCATTTAGATGAAACATCAATGGTGAAGTTCATTGATGAGATGTTTGTGTCATTCGGGGTCGATATTGCATATCTGCAGTGATCACGGATCATGTGACATGTCAGTACACTTACCTAAATAGACCGCACTGTTGATACAATGAACATGTTGATCGTGTTTAAGAGTCCTAGCAAAGAGTACACAGGTTTAGTTATATGGAGACGTTAGAAATTGTCGACAAGTGGTAAATTTATACAACTAAATATATTCGAACTATGAGCGACAATGACTGGTGTATAGTGAAGCATTACGGGATAAGGCCTGCGTTTCGCTAGCGATACAGTCAGGAACAAGTTGTTGACTGTACCTGTAACTAATTGATGAGCTTTCGTTCCTAAATAACTCTCCTACCACCGGGCAAATGCAATCACTGGTGAATAATGAATCATTCAATACGGAAGCAGCGCTTCAACTCACCATGGTGTTCAATAATAGCCATAAGCTGTTATCACTGCAGGGGCTCCGTTCCGGGTGCCATGCTATGTGGTAGCGGCTCGGCGCGGGATATAGATAGCGTAATGTTTGTTATAGCCGTTAGAAGCGTGGGTCGGGAATTAGCCATTTTAATGGCGGGTGCAACAGTGACCGAGATGCTAACAACATCGAGTCACATGGTGTTGTTAACTACTCCAATACGTTTGAATGAAAACATGCTCCATGTCACAGATGTCCGTTGGCGAAAATGATCTCACGTATGAGTACGCTTATTCCCGAGTATTATAACCAAACTCTGGCTGCAAAGATTGAATCGGAAATACTAAGTACTCATCTCTGTGACGAAGAAGATAAAATTGAGATTTATTCCTACAATCTGTAACAGAAGTTTCATAAGTTGCCATGGATGAAACAATTCACTAGGTTGGGGTTGAGGTAGGTTGGGGTGGAGTTAGGTTGGGATGGAAGTTGGTTCGGATGGAGGTAGGGTGGACCGGAGGTAGGTTTGGGTTTAGATAGGTTGGCGTGGATTTAGGGATGGAGGTAAGTTGGGGTTGAAGACCACGTGGGCAATAAGAGACAGAGCTGGACAAGCGATAAACAGAATGACAAAGCGTTCTCATAACCCAAATAACGAGTTCCCAGTTAGCTCTCTGTTTTGTGTCGGTGGGTCTGGGCAATTGTTGTAATCGGGATTGTGACTCTAGTCCAATTACCTGAAATGCAAGGTCGTCCGTTTTCTCCTCATACACACCCTGTAGTCTGAACAACACACGTACGGGACTCTGCAGCTGCGACAATCAAACCAAATGACAAGCGTCATGTAGATAGCACTCATAAAATGCGATGGTTTGCAAGGCATTTTAAGGAAGAGATATCACATGATGAATTGTGCTAACGGTTAGATACCTGATCGTTGAGACCGTAAGCGACCACAAGGGCGAAGGCAGCAGATGAAGGCAGCCCAGTGCCAGTGGAGGCCGCCAAGAAGCCCAAGGCAGGAGTCACAGTGGAGGTGCAAGCTGTCGTCCACTCTGCTGCCGAAGTTCCGTGGCGAGGTCGAGGCCAGTCCTGCTGTCATTCCAAGAGCTGCCAGTCTAGTTGAAGAGGAGGAAGAATCTCTTGATGGTGAGTACAATTTATGTTATAATTTTTTAAATTTTTAAATCTTCGTCAATGAATGGTGGACCACTGTTCGTTCAAAATTCATTCATTTAAAGAAAAAAGTTGTTATGCATTACAGAAGATAGCAGTAGGAAATCTTTTTTTAAATTTATTTTGTGTACACCATTAATATTGAGTAACGTGCAATGCATACTGTGATTAGAAACAATTTAATGGGAGGATATTTTATCTCGTTTGCCAAATTTGGAATGAAAAGCATGTCGCTGAAGAAATTATCCCCCCCAAAAAATTATTATTTGTATGTATATTTTTTATAAACGATTATTGTTTATCAAAAAATACTTTTATTATTCTGCCTTTTCAGGTGTTACATCTGCTGCCACCACCACTGCTGCCACCACCACCCCTGTGACCACACCCGCTGCCAACACTGGGGAGGGCGCCATGCGAGTGGAGGAGGAGGATCCTGTGTCGGAAGAGCCTGGTTCTCCGAAATCCCCGGAACCCACCCCACGTCAAGAGGAGGAGGAGGAAAAGGAGGAGGAGGAGCAAGAGCCAGGTCGCAAAAAGCAGAATGGCAAGGGCAAGAGGAAGGCTGATGGTGCTCCCAAGCAAGCTTAGAGTCTCCCCGACGAGGTACAGCAGGATCTGGTTGAGTGGCTTCAAGAACGTTAAAGATTGGTACGTAAAGCTATCCAAGAAGACGAGTGGCCAGGCAACAAAGCTGTGACGGATAGGGACAAGTGGATGCTGAAGAACATTGCCTTCTACAAAAGTACATGTCATTACATTTATTTGAAAAGTTTTGAAATTTCAATCAAATAGTTAAATATAGTAATTTTATTGTATAAATTTTTGACAAATTTGCCTTAATTTGTTTATTTTTGTAAAGACATTTAATATATTTGTTCGCTTCAGTAAACTATATAATAATAAAGTTTATTAAACTTCATTTAACTTTATTCAAAAACTAAATTTCAAAACTATATTCCAAAAGTATATTCCAAAAAATTGTTGAAGTGATTAAATGTATACAATGCTTTAACATGTTTTAATGCAAAATGTCAATGCCATCATATTAAACAAATGTTTAACTTGTTTCAGGTTCGATCCCCACTGAGGCTCCAGACACCCTCGTCAGTCTGCCACGTGCCCCCTCTGCTAATGCTACTGCCTCGTCTGCTGCATCTGCTGCTGCCTCGACCTCCCATGCACTGCCCTCGCTGGAAACTCATGACTCCGTGGAAAGCCAGTCCAACATCCTGGAAGAGATGGAATTGGCAGCAGCGGAGCAGGGCTCGACCACGTCTAGTCGCCGGCGCAAGAGGAGGAGGAGGGATGAGGAGAGCCTAGAGGAGGAGAGCTGGATGCAGGAACTGCGTTCTACCATGACGGCCAACCAGGCACTGCTGGAGAAGCTGCTGGAGGAGAGGTCTCAGGCTCAGTCAGACCGAGAGGCCTTCATCCGCTATGTGTCTGATACGCTCCGCACTGCTCCCCAGGAGGAGCAGTACTCTGTCATGAAGGAGCTCATCACGGATATTATGCGTGAGGGAGGACAGGGTCAACGTGACCGCAGCCGTGACACTCAAGGGACTTCTTCATCATGGGCCAGACCGGGCCCCTCAGCGTCTGCACCAGCAGCCTGCACAGCCTCCTCACAACCCTACTGCAGTCAGACCTACTTCAAGCAGCAGCAGTACTACCAGCCCCAGCCCAACTACGACCAGTGGAGCAACTGGCAGTATGGTGGTGGTTATCAGCAGCAGCAGCTTCCCCAGCAGCAGCAGCAGCTTCCCCAGCAGCAGCACCAGCAGGTTACCCAGCAACCACTACAGACTCCACGCCATACCAGGGAATCAGCTGAATCTGTGGGAAGGCTTTTGGCCACTACCATTGGTGAGGAGTGGAACTTAATGGATAGTGGTATGGGGAGGCTCTCTCAGACCTCTCAGGGAACTCTCAACACCCCGAACCTTTCCACAACTTCACCTGGCCAAGCAAGACCTCACGTTGCCTCAGGGGACCAAGCCAGTCAGGTCAGTCAGGCTGATGAGACCTCCTCGGATGCTACGGAGTATTGTGTGCTTTGTGACTGATTTGTGATTTTGTGACTGATTTGTGATATCTTTATATTACTGTGTTTTTAGGCTGTGGACGATTGGCTATATGTATGCCTTGCTGTTAACTTCACTGCTTTTGATAACTTTGATATAATAATAAAGTTGTACTGTTGTTAAATTGTTAACATTTGTTTGTGTTTCCTAGGTAAATAAAATAAAGTGTGTGAATTGTGTATAATAAAAATGAAAAACTATTACAATAATAAAAATATTAGTAAATTTCAAATGACAAGAAATAAAAGTTAGATTAAGACATTTATGTCTAAATTAAATTTTTATTTCTTGTCATTTCAAATTTGCTAATATTTTATTATTGTAATAGTTTTTCATTTTTATTTTATTATCTTGTTATGAAATGAAAAGAAATGTCAAGAAATAAAAAAATTGGATGAAGACATTTATTTTCTATTAAATTAAAGAAGATAATTGTCTTAATCCACTTTGTATTTCTTATTTTTATTTTATTATTTATTTTATATTCCCCCCCCCCAAAAAACACACACACAAAGAATATAATATTAAGTAATTTTCAAATGACAAGAAATAAAAATTAGATTAAGACATTTATCTTCTACAAAGTACAGAAGATAATAATTTTAATCCAATTTTTATTTCTTGTTTTCTTATATTTCTACCACCCCCAACACAAACACACAAACAATCAAATAAAATTTAATATAAAAAAAATTATATTATACAGCAATTCGACATCATATTATACATTCATGTTATAACAATTGTAGAATAATCCTTAGTTTAACCATCATCAGTTCATAGATTAAATGTCACAGCACCATAGCATGAGCAATCACAATAACATTGTCACATTCACAATAATTAGAAACTGCATACTCCATAGCATGATCAATCACAATAACAGTGTCACTGTCACAATAACTAGAAACGGGGTAGGAGCATGTCATCCTGCCATGGAACCCTTCCAGCCGGTGAGTTGCACCACTCCATGATGAGGTTCCTCTGAGCCTTGGCTATCCTGAAAAATCTCTATTGTTTCCTGGTACTTGGTCAGGTCTCGTGTCGTCAAGGTTCCTGCCTGCACGCCAGGCACCAGGCACCAGGGCTCCATTTGGACGCTCGAAATCCACCAGTCTGTTCTGCATCACCGGGTAACGTGTTCTCATCAGGTTGTGGAGGAGTACACACGCCTTGACCAGGAGCCTCACAGTGTCAGCTTCATGCATCATGGTAGTCAGGAGAACTTGAAATCGGTTGGCAAGGATGCCAAACGAATTCTCAACTACCCTTCTGGCTCGCGAGAGTCTATAGTTGAATATCCTCTGCTTCCTGGTCATGTCCTTGTTACCATACGGCTTCATCATGTAGGTCCGGAGTGCGAAAGCATCATCTCCCACCAGAAAATAAGGTATATCCTCAGTGTCACCTGGGAGAGGATCAGGCTGTGGGAACCCAATAATGTCGTTGTTCTGGAGACCCTCTCTGAAATCACTTGCATTGTAGATGTGGGCATCAGACGAAGACCCCTTGCCGCTGACGTCTATCCAGAGGAACTTGTAGTCAGATGTGACGACTGCCAGGAGGATGACACTGAAGAAGCCCTTGTAGTTGAAGTAGTCGGACCCAGTGTTGGCAGGAGATTTACAGGCAATGTGCTTGCCGTCTATTGCACCAATGACATGCGTAAAGTTCTAACTGTTCATCCAATTGTCACTAATCTGACGCCACTCTGCAGCAGTCTGTGGTGGCGCGAGCAGCTCATCACGGAACTCCTCGACGATGGCCGCACACACTTCGCGCAACACCAGACTGATGGTGTTGTGAGGGACCCTCCAGCCATACTGCATCTCACGGTACTTGGCGCCAGAAGCAAGGTGCCTCAGGGTGAGGGCAACCTTCAGGCCTGAATCAAGGGGTGCTCGCCAGTTGGTGGTCTCCTTGGTAAGGGCTGGTGTCAGTCTCTGCACAATTTCATCGAACATGGCAGGTGGCATTCTCATGAAGTTCTGGAAGGCCCTTGGATCTTCATTACGGAGCTCCACCATGAGACGATCGTACAGCCCCAGCTCAGGTCTCCTGCCAATCCAGTCGCGCACCCAGATGTTCCGGACCACCCTCCTCCTCCTCCTTCGTCTTCTTCTGTCAATGAGGAGCTGATGGACCTGTACCACTTGGTTCTGATGCTGCTGGAACAGCAAGACGATGTCATTACGGTGACGGGGATCCATGTTCACCCCTTGACGTCAAATCGCGCTTTTTATATACCTAAAATCAGACGTTGTACGGACGCGATTAGGCCGTGGACAATCGTATTTGGGACGTGTACAAGACGCAATTGAACGTGATTAGGCAGGTATTGGGGCGCGCTGTTTACGCGGAGAAAGGCGTTTGTCTGTGCTTACACGCGGTACAGCCCTCCACGGGCGTATCGCGGCCAAATCACGGCCAAAAATTTCTGCCCGTGAAGCAGACGCTGTTGGACGCTTTGAGGTCGCGATAAAGACGCGATACAGCCGTACTTTACCCGTCGTTACACGCGGTAAGAAATTCACACGCGGTTGGCCGCGCGAAAAAGTTTTGGGCTGCCCAAAAATTTAGACCGCGGGTAATCGCGGGCGGTACACGTGGTACACACGCGGTAAAGACGCGGTACAGACGCGGAACGAACGTGCTAGGACGTGCTACGGCCGCGGTTAAGACGTGGTTACACGCGGTAGGACGCGAAATTTTAGCGGGTAATCGCGGGTGGAGCACGGTCATAGCACGTTTGTTCCGCGTCTGTACCGCGTTGTTATCACGTGCATTAGCGTGTGTACCGCGTGTAAGCACAGACAAACGCCTTTCTCCGCGTAAACAGCGCGCCCCAATACCTGCCTAATCACGTTCAATTGCGTCTTGTACACGTCCCAAATACGATTGTCCACGGCCTAATCGCGTCCGTACAACGTCTGATTTTAGGTATATAAAAAGCGCGATTTGACGTCAAGGGGTGAACATGGATCCCCGTCACCGTAATGACATCGTCTTGCTGTTCCAGCAGCATCAGAACCAAGTGGTACAGGTCCATCAGCTCCTCATTGACAGAAGAAGACGAAGGAGGAGGAGGAGGGTGGTCCGGAACATCTGGGTGCGCGACTGGATTGGCAGGAGACCTGAGCTGGGGCTGTACGATCGTCTCATGGTGGAGCTCCGTAATGAAGATCCAAGGGCCTTCCAGAACTTCATGAGAATGCCACCTGCCATGTTCGATGAAATTGTGCAGAGACTGACACCAGCCTTACCAAGGAGACCACCAACTGGCGAGCACCCCTTGATCCAGGCCTGAAGGTTGCCCTCACCCTGAGGCACCTTGCTTCTGGCGCCAAGTACCGTGAGATGCAGTATGGCTGGAGTATGGCTGCCTTCATCTGCTGCCTTCGCCCTCGGCTTCTTGCTCGCACGCTGCTTCTTCTTCTTGGCCGGGGAACTCGACGTGGGCTTCTTCTTCGGTGCCATAGCTTGATCTTCACGGGACTGTGTCTTGAGCGGTTATGATTTCTACAGCCCGGTTCGGCTGCTTTATTATACCCGTGGTAGGCCGCGGTACCGCCGCGCTTCACCCGCGATAAGGACGCGGAACAGTCGCCGGCGTCTGTTCCGCGGGCATACCACGGGTAAACCGCGGGTAAGCCAATTTTGCACATTTTCCACCACGGGCAACCGCGGGCAAAAAAAATCGCGAAATTTTACCAGCGATACAGACGCGAAAGGCTGTGTGACCGGGCCTTAAACTATAGGGCCTTAAACTATAGATCCAGCAACCAGCATTGACTGATAGGCCGCTATCTTCTATGTATAGATAAGGCTCATATGCGGATTGTTCATTCAGAGATCGCGATTTCTTTGCCCCGGATGGAGGGCTGATGATCAATCAACTTCCGGGTACACTACGGTAACGTTTGAACACGAATAAAGTACCCTTGTGGGTGGCAAATGTTGGGGCGGATGGTTTGTGTAGGTAGAATGCATATTCTAAATGGATATGGGGCGCGACAAGCTCGTAAAAGGGACTTGAGACGAGATTTTGTAGTGAGCTGGTGGCAAAATCGTTGTCCCCCTTGGTTTTATATATGCATAGAAGATAGCAGCCTAGAGGCCAATGCTAATCGGCCATCCTGTGGATCCAGCATTAACATAGAATGTCAGTTGAGGTGGGTTCATGACCTGTTGGTCCCTCGGCAATAATTACATCATTAATACAGTGATTACGGACTCTTTCCATAACTCCTGGTGTAATATGACATATTTTCAATGGCCAAAGGGCTCGACAACCACGTCAAAGGGACTTAAGATGGTTGAGGCGAGATTATATTGTGAGCTGATGGCGAAATCGTTGTCCCCATTGGGTTTCTGTATGCAAAGAAGATAGCAGCGGCCGGGCTAATGCATACCCTTGTGTACATGTGCCTGTAAGCACAGGCACCCAAGTCAAATCCTACAACAAGCGCGTACGGCAGTGTTAGGTTTCGCCTGACATGTGATATGTGTTTCCCCTTATCACCCATGTGACCATGCGCAATGGCACCTACACGCGATGGCACCTACACCCACGATCGCCGAGTATATTGAGCTACCCGATCTTCTTACAATCCCCTCACACATCAGCTTCTCCGCAGGCTAGGATTTGTGATGTTAGCGTGGCACGGTATGTAGCGTAGCGTCAAACAAACCTGCCTCGGAGAGTGTTGAGCTACCGTAACAGAAATTACACAAGGGTAGTGTTTAGGTCGCTTGGGGGCTGATTCCGTTTTCATCTGGGCGTCTCATTTTTGGCCGAGAGTACTACGAGACCGGTTGATCTCCGATGGAGTTTTTAAAATTTAGAATCAAAGCGCATAAAATTAACCAGTATTAAAGACCTGTGTCGGATGAGAGTCAGATTAAAAGCCATTGCCACCGAAAAAAAAACTATTCAAGAAGGTACGTTAAACGACTACAACCCTTGGATTAGTCGTATTTGATTGCATGGGTAGTAGTTCACGTTATATCTGTTTGGTACATTAAAATGTTCAGGATAACTAAAGATTAGTTATGTGGATCAAACCAAATACAATTTCAGTGAATAGCATTTCTGTCTATGTTTAAGGTCGGTTTGTGTTCTCGGTTATTTATATCAACTGCCTCATATCCCACTTGACTTTGGAATTCGCTCTCAAAGCATTGTAGTACAACCCAGGATATAGTTTTGTTTCTGTACTTGATCCTTGCCAAGTTTGTCGTACCTTAGACCAAACAACACATTGGGGTTATCTGGCTATGCAGGTGTTATGAATTCGCGTCTCGCGTCGTTCCTGATTGGGAACATGCAACCAGATCAACAGTTAGCAAGCAAATCACTTTTGAGAAAATCCCTGTTATAACACTTGCAAGGTGTGCTTGATATCAGGTATCGCCATCACAGGCACTCGAGTTTGGATATCATGTTCGGACATCATGATTTCCCTACACTAGCATTATGATTTATAATAGAAGATAGGCAACACCAGCCGATGAAAACGCAATGGTTGCTCAGAAACCCGCTTCCCAGTGCACTACTCATCACCTCAAAGCTCACAAAAAGATTCATTGTCATTTCCATGCCGCTAACAGCCTCCGTACATGTCTTACAACGTATAATTTGATGATTTTGCAACGCCTGTTGGGAGCATTCCGCCGAAAACTTAAAGAAAGGTATGTAAACTTAGGCATTTGCTTGCTAGCCGTTCATCTGGTAGAATGTCGCTCATCCGGAAGTCACGGTATTATCAAAGAGTTTAAAGATACGCTAAGAGGGGTCACTTCGAGTGGCTTTGTGGTGATCGCTTCCCTAATTATGATACAGTGCAATCATTAGGTGGCGCTACCGTTATATAAACAAAAGCACATGAGAATACTGGGCTGACGTCACTGTGAATGATGAGAGCGGGAAAATATAGTTTCGCAGTGCATTTCCGCTGGCAAAACACGTCGCACAATAAGCTTAGAAATAGGGAAAATAACAAGTACTATGTTTAAAAAATATCGGCTGGATAGATTGGCCGGGCTATAGTACACCTATCAAAAACAATTCTCTCAAAGCGTACGCGCTGTTTACTATCCTCGATTTTTATGTCCGCGGTGTAGATGGTGATATTACATTGTCACCAATCGTCGAAGAGCTAGGGAACTAGCATGGTGTGAAAATAAACATTTGTTGGCCTATCAGGGCCATGCGAAGGTCACGAGTAACCGACCAAATTGTGATTTTCATGTTATTTAGGCGTTGAAAGGTCGTTACAATGTTTGTACCCGAGACAGTATGTGTTTCACTGTGCTTATGCCCTCCATCATCAACAACGTGCGACTTATTCCAACGATTGATAATCCACCTCCCACATACCCACTGTGTAACAAACATAGTTGATTTGTAACCACCTATCAATATCTTTATGCCTCTGACAGCTAGGTCACAACATGGATAAATAGGAGTCACAGCGACTTTGCTTTCCTCGCGTCTGAATTATTATGCTAAGTACATTATTTCTCTTCTTCCTAAATTTGGCTGGCTGTAAATATGATGCGTATTTTTTTTCCCATGGAGGTTTACCCTTTAATATTTTGGGCTGTCATTCCACTTCCGTGGCAGTGTTGACGAATAGTGATATTTCTCCATATTTTTATACCAGAATTCGTTCTTTGCATAATAATAAGAAACATTAATGAAGGACAGCGCCATTGCAGTGGGGATAAATATTGTATGGCAGAGTGACATACAATAGTAATCAATTGTACATGGTTTTTATTTACACGTAATCTTCAAATGGTTTGTATCCATTTAAAAAGTTCATCAGTAAACGGCGACTCAATTATCATTGTAAAAAACTATAAACAATCCAATACACAACATAATATTATCATCAAAACAGTGATAACATGGCTGGAACCGGAAACATTCATGCCTTTAAATTACATGTGAAAACTTCATAGTTTTTCTATGTCTTTTTGTACATACAACTTTCGTTTTGCTTCTTTAAAAGTATGGTGAAATCGTACACTGACCATTACAGATACTACAACAACATGACATTTGCATATTTGACAATTTAATTAATCTAGAATAGCATTTTTTTACCAAATAATTGACCAGTGCAGCTTTCACTTGGTTAGAATAAATAACGTTGTCTATAAGCGATCTGTAGATTTTTCAAGCTCACAGATAGTCTCTACCAACAACATGCTGGAAACAATGAGGCCCTCCTGTGCATCTGCATATTGTTTACGCACAATGAATTGATAGGCAGTATCATTCAAATCAGTTACATCTCTGATATTTGGCTAAAAACATGTTCCACAGCTGTTAAATAAAGTTCATTATTTTGTGATGAATAATATTATTCGATAGTGACATCCACGAGTCGGGCTGGACCATGCTTGTTTACCTTCGAGTCAATCCTTACACCTTAGACTTTACGTACCCCCCTGCCGACCCCGCGGATTCGAGTGGTTGCACTGACTGAACTTAGTAAATAACAAGTCTATGTAACTATATTCACATAAGGAAAGTAGACTTATACGATAAATACATACGATAAACAGCCAGAACGCCCTTTAACTCACAACGGTTACCTGAAGATGTCCGCCGACACTAAATATGTTCACAGTTGAGCTATGCGTTGACACTTCAAGCTATGCGGGACGAGCAACGCTCACCCCGACAGGTGGCGTAATCACATAATTTCTCGGGCGGAGTCCTGAGTGAGCGCTCTTAGCGTAGTTATAAACACTCTGGTATTATACAATCTCCCCCAACTGTTACTGAGGCGCGAAATTCTAACACCTGAAAGGCAGAAAACACTGCTAGGTTGCCCTGTCCAAGCGACGGGAAATACGGCAATGATCAAGCACAGAAACACTGACAAAGCTATATCTTGGGTAAAACTTAATAAGAAGCATTGAAAGCGAATTCCAAAGTGAAGAGTTAGATGAATCAGTTCATATATATGACCTAGAACACAACTGGATTTAAAATTGATGTAATCGAATATAGAAATAACTTTTAATTCTCTCACCTGGTAGCTTTTATGCGATTCAAGTATAGAATGAAAAAAAACTACATCATAGATCGTTCTGTAATGGTGTCCTTTTTTTTCACTGAACGACCCGTTCGCCAAAAGCCCTCGCGAACGATGTTTGGGGATGGCTCGCCGTGAGACTATCACGTGACTTCATTATGGTGGACGTATACAGATGCGAAGACTGCTCTAGATATTATGCCAGCATAGAGCTGTTTCGGGGACATGACTGCAGTGAGAATTATTGTAAATATTTGAGTAATGCTTTCTTCGCATACAAGTTTGTGGATTAATATAAATCATTCAGTAATTTAAATGATTTCTACGATAATCGCTTACTCCTTTTCTCGCGCCAAACAGTGAGTCGCGCCAAATAGTGATTCGTTGTTGGTCGTAAGGCTACATATAGCTGTCAAATCAGCAGTATTAATCACTCGTATCTCAAGTAAGACTAAATATCGTTAAAGGAATTTTTCATATGGTTACATTGACAAATGTCAGCTTTATCGTTTAATATGATCATGTGCGTAGTTCAACATTCCAATAGCGGTCGGCGTATGTAACCCCTTCACGTGAAAGCTGTTGCTAGTGTTGAACAGTAATCAAACACTTACATTTCAAACAATTTCCAATCATACATCATATATATACGGTAGTATGATCAAAAGAAAGAGTAATATATATATATTTGTTTATTAATTTTAAACAGGCTTTGAGTCCGCGGCTGTGAGGGAGGGCGTTCGCCATGGTACCATCAGAGAAAGTATAGTATATATATATATATATAGAGAGATATATATAGAGATATATATATAGAGAGAGAGAGAGAGATATAGAGAGAGATATATAGATATATAATATATATAGATATATATATAGATATAGAGAGAGAGAGAGAGAGAGAGATATAGAGGGATCTATATATAGAGAGATCTCTAGATATAGAGAGAGATAGAGAGAGAGAGAGAGAGCGAGAGAGAGAGCGAGAGATAGAGAGAGAGAGAGAGAGAGAGAGAGAGAGAGAGATAGAGATAGAGAGAGAGAGAGAGAGAGAGAGAGAGATAGATATATCTCTCTAGATCTCTCCTCTAGAGAGAGGAGAGATCTAGAGAGAGATCTCTCTCTATAGATAGAGAGAGAGAGAGAGAGAGAGAGGAGAGATCTAGAGAGATAGAGAGAGAGATAGAGAGATATGATATAGATCTCTATATATATATCTCTCTATATATATATATATCTATAGAGATATATATATATATATATATATATATATATATATCTATATATATATCTATATATATATATATATATATATATATATATATATATATATAGCGTCCCAACTCTCTATTCAAATCGCTCGGTATGCGCCCCGACCGAACCATGTCCATATTCATGATGTTATGATTTAAGTTGCCTTGTACAAGTATTAGCTATAGTCTTTGTTTATTTGACTTATATCTTTTTCAACTATGGATTACCCGTGTGTCTTTGAAATCTCGCGTTATCTCGGTATGCAGATGAGGAGTATAAAACGAGGCTCACCTGTTCAGTGATGTTTGATGAATATTCTACCTCCTCATCTTAGCATCAGAGATCAAACGCCCAACCAATTACCCCCTTCCTCTCTCGCCATCTGGTGCTCTTTGCATTCGCCTTCCTCGTGCGCCCTTTTCCTGTCTCACCTCCCTTCCGCAGGGTTTACGACTTTCCTAGTCGTTTTATACCCGCGCACTGTTTCTCGTGGTCACTCTCCGCTGAGCCTGGACTCGCTTCACTCGGCTGTCTCATGCTCGTCCCTCCCGCCCACCCCTTTTCAACACCCTTTCTCACGTACTCTTCAGCTTTGTAGTTTTACCGTCTTTCTGTTCTTTTTTACTTCTTCCCTACTCCAGACAATCGGCCTTCCAGTCCATCTCTCATTAATCTCCCTCGCTTTTGCATATTTCTACTTAATCTGTTTCTATATTGCTTGTTCACCTTGCTAATGTTCATAATGCTGTAATGCCAATTAATGTGTGCCCCAGCTCTGCGCAGCGGGGTTCTGGGACTTCCTTAAGCCCAGTAAAGTGTGTATGCACCGCCTTACTTTCGGTTTCCAAATGGGGTTTGGGGATAATTTCTTATTAACTTTTCTCACACGGTCACTTTGCAAAGAATTAACTGATGATGCGCATGCGATTTCTCGATCGTACAAACAATAACATATCATGGTGGTTTAAATATGTAATGCACGTCCGATGATAACAAAAAAATTTGATAAAATGTTGAAAGTGACGACGTCTTTTGCTCCATTAAATTTTATGGTTGTCGAAGAAGTCACCTCTGGTTACGAACACACAAAATGCTGTAAAAAAAGTCTCATTCCAAATATCCCTATGCAAACTACATCACCTAGTAAATCTTTGGCAAACTTTTTCTAAAATATGTTATTGTAGATAATACGTCGTGAAACAAAGCCAACCCAAACGCAGCTTTAAGGGACGTTCATTTATTCCAAATCGCATTGAACGTATGTGATTCTTCAGATTAGGTGTGATAAAACGTCGTATCACGTGGAATCTGTCTTCTGTTTCATGCAACCCTCTGCAGAGAAAGGTATTGCTACCATCGCCCTCCTTCGGCATTCCCTCATCAGCAAGTCTTGTAGCAATGTCGATCATGTAGCATACAAACTTTCTTGCGATGACGGCTGTTTACTCTCTGGTCTTGAGCTGTTGTTTCTGTATTTTAGAGTTCGTGTGTTCCACATGCTCCTGCAGTGAGCCGGTGTTGCATAAGAGTTCGGATGTTCCAGGATCCTTTAGAGTTCGGACGTTCCGACTTGTACAGTGAGCCAGGGTTGCTTAAGTGTTCCTTTAGAGTTCGGACGTTCCCGATTTGTACAGTGAGCCAGTATTGCTTTTGATTCTTCGCATGATGGATGATCAGCAGCCCGCGGAAAGCTAGCTAGATATGGGGATGCGGACAATGTTAGGGGTAACTTTTTAACACTCTGCCTCGCTTAGGATGGGTTGTGCTGTCCTAAATAGCCCGTCCAGTTGTCATGGGTGCTGCCAAATGTCTCAACAGAACGCTGCCTCACGGTACCACTTTCTTGACCGTTGGATATCTTTGTTGATTTCTTCCGCTCTATCCACCTGCAATGTCTTTGGATGCTGGGGAATTCACGCCCGGTGTAATCCGTCGTAAAACCCATCGCCTACCATCACCTGGTTTAAGGGAGCCTGCCTGTCTGGGTTTAGCCGCGGTTGCACGCTTACCACTACACGCAGGCACTGGTGAGAGATGGGTGTTGGTTGAAGACCAATCGATGCCAGGCTGTCGTGAATTGGACATGGCAGCTGCCATTGCATAGGGACAACCTAACTCTATACACCCGCTTCACACTCCATAATGTTTCATAGAACTCGCCGGACCACTTTATCACTTGCCTAGATGATTGTATCAAGAGGCCAGAAGCCTAATCAATCGCCAGGAGGTTTGTATCAACCACGGGATGGCATCAACAGTATGACCACACTTCCAATCGTCTAGGGTATCGTACTAATAAATCGACCACTCTATCAGTGGGCTAGAGTATCCTTCCATTCGTCCGTCTACTTTTTCATTAGGCTAGAAAACGTACCATTAGTTCGACCACTCTATTAATCGGCAAGAGTATCATTCCATTTGTCCGACCACTCAATCAATCGGCTAGAGTATTGCACAATTCGTTCGACCACTCAATCAATCGGCTAGAGTAGCGTACCATTCGTCCGACCACTCAATCAATTGGCTAGGGTATTGCACAATTCGTTCGAACACTCAATCAATCGGCTAGAGTAGCGTACCATTCGTTCGACCACTCAATCAATCGGTTAGAGTATTGCACAATTCGTTCGACCACTCAATCAATCGGCTAGAGTAGCGTACCATTCGTCCGACCACTCAATCAATCTTCTAGAGTATTGCACAATTCGATCGACCACTCAATCAATCGGCTAGAGTAGCGTACCATTCGTCCGACAATCAATCAATCGGCTAGAGAGCACAATTCAATCGTGCACTTATCAAACAATCATCAGACCATTCTATCAATTTTTGATGTACCTAATCACATAAGGAGAGTATCAATCGCATTCGAATTCGTACCAATCCTTCGAGGAGCCGTGTCAATCGTCTTAGAGGCCGCATCGGTAGTTTGATGGACCTAATAAATCACTTGAGGGACCAACCGAATGGCACATTTCCAATAAAAAGTATACTCTCTCTCTCTCTCTCTCTCTCTCTCTCTCTCTCTCTCTCTCTCTCTCTCTCTCTCTCTCTCTCTCTCTCTCTCTCTCTCTCTCTCTCTCTCTCTCTCTTATCAATTGCCTCTGATTGTTATCGAGTGCTTTTAACTGGGGTATCCCCGGCTCTGGTGTACACTGACACCAATATGATAAAGACCCTTTAGTATTGAATTTGATCGTAACATACGCTTACTTTCTGGTGACCACATTGTTCTCTCCAGTCACTCAGAGCACCGCATTGAGCTTATCCGACCCCGACTGCCTCGCTCATACACAGCCACACCTTCAAGTAGGCTTATCCACACTTAGCAAGTCTATCGATTGGACTATAGTCACTAGATAACAACAGTTAGTCTCACAAACCCTTTTGTAGGACGTCTTAGATCAGTTTTACAAGTGTTCAGCCTAACTTCGGGATCACAGTTTGCGTCGTTAAAGTAATACCCACCTGAATTTCCACTAGGTGGGTTGAGACTATGGAGACTTGGAGACTTGGCGTTATGGTGACGGCGATGTTGGTCGGGGTGAGTCAGTTAACATCCTCCTTTCTGGTAGGTACTCGTTATGAGTTGTTGAATGATATCTCACAGGCAACTGGTCTTTTTCTATGTGTACTGTATATGTTTACCTATTGTGTCCTTATAGAGGTTTTCCAAAATGAATTATAACACCCACTGAATAGCATAGTCGCAGTCAAGGAAAACTCTGGTCGACAGCAACCAAACAACCCTGTTTCTTTTACTGTTGCCATAATTGCAGTGAATCTATGGCAACGTATTTGTCTCTAGGTCGAACCTTTAGCGCAACTTCTATGGTCATCTCTCGCCCTTTCAGAATTAACATCCTCAATCACCTGGTTATCCATCCTCTAATGTGCAAATAACCCGTTGGGTTTGTGTAGCTGGAACGGTGAGGATGGTGCCGTGTGTGGGTGATGGAAGGGATGGGGGTGGGGAAAAAACGGCCAATTGGTGTTTTGGCTTAGGAAATGGCTATGTGAAGGAGAGTCCAAAAGATTTGAGAATGAGGGAAAGGATTTGTGGGGTGTGAAATGGGTTTCATGTCCGAGCTTTGGGAATGTGAAGAGACTTTGTTAGGGATGCAATGTGTTTTAGAAAGGGGCTATTATATGTCGGAAGTAACTTTGTGGATGAGATAATAAGTTTTGTGGGAAAAGTTTTGTAAATGAGATTCCTGAGATGTACGATGGGCAATGGGTTTTTGCAGACTTGTTTTTTTGTTTAGGTAAGGGTCGCTGTGGAGGATGCATTGGGTTTTTGTGGAGAGATTGTTAGCATTTAGAAGGGACTTTTTTAAAGGGGAAGAAGTATATTCTAAGAGAGGGATTGTGGGTAAGAGATGCAACATCGTTTGAGGTGCAATGTGTGTTTAGTTTGGGGCTCTTGGGATAGGGAATGAGTCTTTGTTAGCGTTGCCATTAATGTTGAGAAAACTGCTTGTTTTTAATTCGGGGAGGATTTCGGTGAGAGGCACCTGGGATTTGGAAGGCGGGCTATTATTTTCGGAAAGGGGCTTTATGAGGGGGACACACCGATTTTGAGGGAATGGTGTCACTGTGTCAGGCATAGCGGTGGATTGGGATGTGTATATGATGCAGGTGATGCTTTTGGCGTTCGGGATAGATAGCAGCCGTCAGAAATGAAATGTAGCTAAAGATGCCTGCGGGTATTTTGCCTGGAACAGCGTGTGGGGGCTAACGATAATGCAATTCAGACCCCCCGACATGATGACGTGTGAGAATCTTTCCAGATGAATGTCAAGTGATTTCCGCGAGCTCTAATCGATCATGAACAAACAGACAGGCGATAAGTGTAAGTCAGAGTACCAACACACATACACACATACACATATACATACATACATACATACATACATACGACATACATGTTTACATACATACAGACAGACATGATTACATACATATACATACATACATACATACATACAGACATACATACATACATGACATACATACATACATGATACATACATACATACAGACATACAACATACATACATACATGTACATACATACATACATACATACATACTACATACATACATACATACATACATACATACATACATACATACATACATACATACATACATACATACATACATACATACATACATACACATACACATACATTACATACATACATACATACATACATACATACATACATACATACATACATACATGCATACATACATACATACATACATACATACATACATAACATACACATACATACATACATATACATACATACATACATACATACATACATACATGACATGCAGTTCATTGCAGACCACACATCATCTCGGCATTCATAGCAATCGATGCATGTTTCTCGTGGGAGAATGATTATGAAGCTACAGTTCCCTACTGACATTATTGATGACGCCAATGATCAATTGGTTGTGTTATCAGGTGGCTGGGATCAAGTACACAAGGAAAGAGTGAGAAACAAAAATAGAAACTTCCAGATATGATCCCTCTGTAATATGCTCATAGTCATAAGGAGCGATGGAAAATCAATGATAATATAACATCAAATGGAAGACAAAGTGACGGTTTGCAGTCACAAATTTTAAATATTTAGCGCAATTCCCTGAGCGGTTTTTTCTGTGGAAGTTTAGAGATTTAATTTTAGACATTTGCTAATGATATTGCAGAAAGTGATCATGGTCATAAATGCGGTCCACTCTCATGGACATTTTTAATATAAAAAAATGCAATAAGTTGAAAGGTTTATACAATGATCCCAATGTCAAAACTACAGAATCCCCAACTATATCCTGTTTATTGCAATATTACGTTTATTAATGCATAGGAGTGCACTTTGATGGGGCCGCTGCGGAATATGACATATCCACAGGTATCCGTCATGGTGTTGTTTGATATATGTTTTACCTTCACATCATTTTCCGCCTTCAACAAACCATGGGGTTCCATGAAACGTGTCACGCATGGTAAATTCCTAAATGACTTACAACGTCATATGGAAACTAACATACAAACAAATATACTGCATTCAAACATATATACATATATACATACATAAATTCATAAATAAATGCATATATTCACACATATGTACACACATCTAAACACTGTATGCATTACAGTAATTTGAAATTTATATACAATGATACCTATGTAGTGCCCTCCGAATATCCTACCTTAGCGTGTTTATTGCAATCATACGTTTATTCATGTGTAAGAGTGCACTATAATGGAACATCCGAGGAATTTGACCTCTCCACAGATATCCGTCAAGGTGCTGTCTGGCATAGTTGTTAACATCACATTGTATTTCCGCGCTCATAAAACCACGGTGCAACGCACCACGGCATGCTAAGTTCTGTAATGGCTAACAACGTTGTATAGATGTACAAATATACGCATGCATACATACAAACAAGCAAACTAGCATTAAAATATACATATATACACACACACAAAATACATACATACATACATACATACATACATACATACATAAATACATACATGCAATCATACATACATTCAAGCATACATACATACATACTTAAATTCATTCACACATACATACATACATACATACATACATACATACATACATACATACATACATACATACATACATACATACATACATACATACATACACATACATACATACATACAGACATACATACATACATACATACATACATACATACATACATACATACATATACATACATACATACACATATACATACATACATACATGCACATACATACATACATACACATACATACATACATACATACATACATACATACATACATACATACATACATACATACATACATACATACATACATACATACATACATACATACATACATACATACATACATACATACATACATACATACATACATACATACATACATACATACATACATACATACATACATACATACATACATACACATACATACATACATACATACATACATACATACATACATACATACATACATACATACATACATACATACATACATACATACATACATACATACATACATACATACATACATACATACATACATACATACATATACATACTACACATACAAACATAAATACATGCATGCATACTTGCATATATGCATACATACATAAATACAATCATGCATTAATAAATACATACATGCATTCTTACATACATTCATGCATACATACATACATACATACATACATTCATACATACATACATACATACATACATACATACATACATACATACATAGACACATACATACATACATACATACATACATACATACATACATACATACATACATACATACATACATACATACATACAACATACATACATACATACATACATACATACACATACATACATACATACATACATACATACATACATACATGACATACATACATACATACATACATACATACATACATACATACATACATACATACATACATACATACATACATACATACATACATACATACATACATACATACATACATACATACACATACATACATACATACATACATACATACATACATACATACATACATATACATACATACATACATACATACATACATACATACATACATACATACATACATACATACATACATACATACATACATACATACATACATACATACATACATACATACATACATACATACATACATACATACATACATACATTCATGCAGTTCATTGCAGACCACATCATCTCGGCATTCATAGCAATCGATGGCATGTTTCTCGTGGAGAATGATTATGAAGCTACAGTTCCCTACTGACATTATTGATGACGCCAATGATCAATTGGTTGTGTTATCAGGTGGCTGGATCAAGTACAACGGAAACAAGTGAGTAACAAAAATAGAAACTTCCAGATATGATTCCTCTGTAATATGCTCATAGTCATAAGGAGCGATGGAAAATCAATGATAATATTTAACATCAACTGGAAGACAAAGTGACGGTTTGCAGTCACAAATTTTAAATATTTAGCGCAATTCCCTGAGCGGTAGCTGTTTTCTGCTGGAAGTTTAGAGATTTAATTTTAGACATTTGCTAATGATATTGCAGAAAGTGATCATGGTCATAAATGCGGTCCACTCTCATGGACATTTTTAATATAAAAAAATGCAATAAGTTGAAAGGTTTATACAATGATCCCAATGTCAAAATTCAGAATCCCCAACTATATCCTGTTTATTGCAATATTACGTTTATTAATGTATAGGAGTGCACTTTGATGGGGCCGCTGCGGAATATGACATCTCCACAGGTATCCGTCATGGTGTTGTCTGATATATGTTTTACCTTCACATCATTTTCCGCCTTCAACAAACCATGGGGTTCCATGAAACGTGTCACGCATGGTAAATTCCTGAATGACTTACAACGTCATATGGAAACTAACATACAAACAAATATACTGCATTCAAACATATATACATATATACATACATAAA
>CM067345.1:1693014-1710256 GCA_034190875.2 Urechis unicinctus
CTATGTCATGGTTGAGGATGGTGAGGATTTGATCACATGGGACACGGACAATACTGACTTCAACATCATTGGCCTCAGCACACCTGGCGCTCTGTACACTATGTGGGTCATTGCCAATAGCAACGAAATCAACAGTTCCAACTCTGAAACGATAACAAATTCAACATGTGAGTCAATAGACAATCTGACTAATAAACATAAATACGCGCTGACAACCCGACAGAAGCGCAGCTCACTTCAATGTCAATGTAGTTTGAAAGTAGGAGGCTGTAGTCTGGTGGATATTTATAGCACATATCAAGAATCGTCATGGTGGGATACTCAAGATTTGATTGTGCCGAGTTTGCGTAAAATTTGTATGATCTGTCTGTAACTGTGCTTTTCTATGAGTGCCTGCGTTGGCCATGTTTATGACTTCCTATTCATTGCTATTTTCCGCAGATCCCGAAGTACCAGTCAATTTAACAGTGACAAGAGTGACGACCACTTCCATCTCTGTAGAATGGCAGCATCCCAAAGGAGAGGTCGACTATTACATTGTTGGTTACCGCGCTGTGTCGACGGATAACCTTAAGTGGGCTACGCCTGGAAATCATACCAACGTCACTTTAACTAACCTGACACCCCCTGGCGTCTTATACGAGATCACAGTCGTCGCCAACAGCAATGGCTTGAATAGTTCTGAAGTAGTTATCACGAATCAAGGAACTCGTAAGCTGTTTGCAGTGCAGAAATTGACATTGCTCTGTGATCCATTTAATCTTACTTCATAGCTTGTAAAACAATATTACATAGATTCTTTCGGGTTCATTGCAGCAAGAGTTTTCTCTAAACTAACTATCATCAATTAGTCAGATATAAACTCCATTTTCCTCAATAACCACACGGCTATTACATTCGAACGAATGCCATCTGTATGTGAATGCGCTATTCTACCTATCTTGCGCTTAGCCATATAACTGGAAGACTCGCTGCACGCGATATGGAAAGCCATACACCGATACCATGACGTGAATACCTATTCATATTCAAAACCAAATGGCGAAATACTGCAATTGCGATCGCATCTTTGTTTCAGCTCCCGCATCTCCTACGAGCGTCACGGTTAATCCCGTATCCACCACGTCGCTGTACATCAATTGGACTCAACCCGAGAGCAGTGTGGACAATTATACAATAACTCTGGTGAATAAGAATGGCGGCGAAAACGTAACGCACACGTCAAATAACGAGACCTTCTCCCAAATAGATAACTTGGTTCCTGGCGCTGCCTATGACGTCACCGTTATGGCAAATAGCAATGGAATCTCGAGTGGTGAATCAGAGACAGAAGTTGGCTACCTATGTGAGCTTCTTATGTGATATTGCTTACTCTTCACAAGTATGTAAACAACAGCCGACTTATCGCGTTGCACAAAGGTCGCCAAGTTCGCCAAGTTACCCTATGTCCCTATTTGTTAATCGGTATTGAAACCTGTTTTGCGTGATCAACTCTCATAGATATGTAATCATTGCACGAGTGAAACACGTACTTTTCGTGCCCTACACATCCAGTATCCTGCACACCATATTCACCCAACACAAACCACCATTCGTGCTATCATATATCGAACCTAGCCGTAATATATACTTAAACTAAAAAGCGTTGAGACTGAATCCCGGCTACGAACATTTACGTCCAAATACCTATTTCGTATTTTTTCGGCTACATGATATTCTTCATTATAATGTGTATTGGTGTAGAAACTTTGTTCAAACTGATATTTCACTGTGCACAGATCCTGCGATGCCCGAAAACGTTAGTGTGACGTCACAAACTACTTCCAATGTGTCCGTTGTCTGGGAGCCATCCATCGGTTACGTGGACCACTACAGGATTAAGGTGGTGTATGATAATGGAACCGAATGCCACTTCATTACCGATAACAACCCAAACTTTACCATAACGGATCTTGGGATCCCCGGAGCTCTGTATAACATCAGCGTTCTGGCCGAGAGTAACAATCTCACCAGCAGTACGTACGTGACCCAGGCTGCTACAGGTACCGTTCTCTCTCTTCATCTCAGTACACCTGTGTGCAATTAATCTTGCGTGGTACTTTTCATCAATTTCTGTCACAACTGATCACCAGTTCCCGAGGTTGTGACTGGACTGAAAGTGACTGGGCAGAATACGTCAGCCATACACCTGAGCTGGACCGAGGCCAAGGGACGCGTGCATGAGTATTATGTTGAAGTGCAGCTTTTAGGGGAAACAGAAAAAATGTATTACAGTGTAGCTGGCACGCTGAATGCTGTGTCTGCAGTCGGTCTTGCTGTGCCTGGGGCAAAGTACAATATTACAACCATAACTAATAGCAACGATCTAAACAGCACATATTCGGAAATGGTGACATCAAGAACACGTAAGTATAGACCTGGGGGCTCATTGTCAGAGCGGAGTTGTGATATATTTATCATCTACGGAAATCGATGTTTAATGTCCTAAGAGAGATGGGTTCATTGTTTTTCTTGTTATTACTTAAAATATGTTTTGCTCAACGTTCACTTCATTACTTCCCATTGTTTGATCTATGTGTTACAATCCTTTCCAGAACCACCAATGCCATTTGCTGTGCGGTGTTATAGTATTAACAAGCGCGATATAAAATTGAATGTATCCAAACCGACCGATGACGTGTATGAGATTGAAGGAGTGACCGTAGTTTACAAGTCTCTTATAAACGACGATCTGGGTGACACGAGCGTTAACACGACGATGGGTAGCGAGGAAATAGTACTGGACCAACTCACACCCGGACATACCTATCTATTGGATGTCTTCACGACCATTGATGAGTTGAAGAGTGTGTCTATACAGTATAATTGTACTTCTGGTGAGTGGACCTAGAGGAGGTTTTTAGGTATGATAAATGGAATGTTGGGAAGATATGTTTGATAGTAACATAGCATGTCTGAAATGGTGCAGCACTGGATGAAGCTAAACAAGTCCTGGTTACTGAAGAGACTGAGACATCACTAGAAGTGGCATGGAGCAACCCGGATGGACATTATGACACACTGGTCCTCACCTGTACGGGAATGACCGGTCTTGCTGTCACCCGGACCGAAGGTGCAATTAGGCAACATCCGCTAAACGTGCATCTCTAATTAGCAGGTTTATTCCTTAAGTTATGTAAATTCTTGATGGCCAAACACATGATGTTCAGTCGGCCTTTGTTCCAGTGTTTGAACTGGAGGACGCCAACATAACGTCAGCCAGGTGTGACAACCTAACAGCAGGTGCAGTATACCAGGTCAATATTAACACGTCTCTAGACGACGCCGCATTGGCTCTCCCCGCCCAGTCCAACACCCAGATCAATGTAACAGGTAACGTGACACCTATATATATATATATATATATATATATATATATATATATATATATATATATATATATATATATATATATATATCTATATATATATATATATATATATATATATATATATATATATATATATATATATATATATATATATATATATATATATATATATCTCTATATCTATATATATATATATATATATATATATATATATGTGTGTATGTGTGTGTGTGTGTGTGTGTGTGTGTGTGTGTGTGTGTGTGTTAGTCCAATGTTATAGTTATATATTTAGATTACAATGATCTTTACCAGAATCACTCATGCACCATGTTCTTGACGAGAATCTCCCATACATTATTGATTGCATGTTGTTCTTTGCAGTACCCTATGAGCCCGTGTTGGTCGATGTAAGCACCGATACAGCAGCTAGTCTGCTATTAAACATCACGTACGGATACGAGTCTGATATTGCACAGTGTACCAACTTCCATGTTGTCCATAGCACTGGAGGGAAAGAATCAACACTTGACATACCCTGTAATGAAACACATTACGTCATCACGGGACTGCTGTCGGACGCGTCCTATGACATTGATGTGCGGACAACAAGCAACTACAGCGAAGGTCTACGTCATAGTGTGGCGAACACTTCTGCCCAGGCGTGGACGTGTGAGTGTCTATCATAGTTTATCTATAATGACGCCAATAAGAACTTTTACAAGATATATGAATTATACAACACACTGTCTGTGTGACACGGCGGCCTAATGCAGTACCCGAAGCGGTGAAAGATATTATAGTGGACGAGGCTGGCCGGCTGGCGAGGTCTCTCAACGTCCAATGGGAAACTCCAGAGAGTAAAGAGAACGTGTGCCAGTATGAGATGTATTTACGAGATGATGTCGGCTGTATCGTGTACGTCAGCATGGAAATCACTGGTCAGGGATCAGAATGTATCCTGGTAGGTTCAAGTTGCTACTGTTTGTGGGTGGGTCAAAAAAACAATACCTTCGGTTGTTTATATCAGCATGGACTTTATTATGTATTATATATCCACAGGAAGCGAGCGAGGATTGCACTTACAAGTTATCAATGAATATAAGTCACACTAATACCCACCTGAACTATACAGTACCGCACCTCACCCCTTATCACAACTACACCACTGAAGTGTTGCCTGTCAACCCAGGTGGGCGTGGTCTTCCGAATGATTCTGGTAGTGTGGAAACGGATCAATCAAGTAAGCCGACACTTCCCAGTGACGTCATATGCATTTCGAATCTAAGCTATGTCCCGATGCACGAGGCATCTTTGCATAACAGCATCGCATAAACTTTCGTTACAAAGCTTATCATTTATCCTTACCATATTGTATCGTATGTTAGATTTTACCAAATCAGTCGTGTCTTAATTCGCCCAAACTCTCTGGCTCTATGTAATATACAGGACACGTTAGCCAGTTTTAAACTCGAGTGCCTAGGATTTGACGCGCGTTCTTTGTTGCAGCTCCTGGCTGTGTCAATCTAGCCAATGGCTCCTTGGTGTACGTTGGAAGAGATGCGTTTGAGATTGACTTTGATTTTCCTGATGAACCGAATGGAATCATACTGAACTACACAGCACAGTATACATGCGACGAGTGTGATGATACAGACACTAACACGATAACACCAGAGAGGAGGACACTTCGCTTTGACCATCTCATACCGTATCAGAGGTACCAAGTGAAGGCTTTCGCTTGGACTATCAAAGGAAAAGGCAGCATATGTAATATCTCGTACACATTAGCCACAACTCTTATAGGAGGTAAAATGTCTTTCCCTAAAAAGTTATTAATGTTGCGCAGAGATATTTCCTAAATATTTTAAAAATTGCCCTCAAATAGCTTTGCCAATATGTGTTGCTGTTAGAAGCATATATCTTATGTCATGGTGAACTTCAGTTAAGCGTTGTGTAAAACTTTCTTTGGCTATTGGTGGATTCTAATATACAGCTGTGATTACTCGTGATATGCACAGCTCCGTTCGCTCCAACCAACACACAGATCTCTCTAAGCTCGCATGAGGCAGTCTGGGTAGAATGGGATTTGGAACGGAATCTCGAGACCAGCAACGAGACTTACTACAACGTCACCGTTACAGAAGTTGTCAACAGCAGTTTAATCTATGTGGAAACAGTGACAGGTATGGAGAGTCATGTAACAGATTGTTTATTTAACTTTTCTTTGATCCTTTCGTGAATTGGGATTAAGCATCTCATTGCTATTCTCAGGGTTCAACAATCGAAACATAACAGTTCAGGGCTTGCGGCCCTTCCGTAATCACACGGTTGAGGTTACTGCGTACATCTACAACGAGACAAAACAGTTATTTGCGACTGTTGGATTAGACAGGGCATGGACCACTACTCGTCCTTGGTGTAAGTGCTGCTAAACGTAGGCACTTAATCACAAATATATTCTTACTTGACCTTATCGTGACGCCATTGTTCGGATTTGTAGTATATTTTTCGGGATGTTTTTGTTTTAAAAGGGAGCGATTACAACCCGTTGTTATCGTGATTGTTGTGGCAGATTCTGGACCAGTAGAACACTTCGAAACAAGAAGTTGTCCGGCGATAACATTTGCTATTATTTAGAAGCCAATTGGGATCCACCTGTTGATGATAACATCAATGGAAACATCATCCACTATACAATTACCTACGTGGATCAGGTAGGTTCTGGGTACGTTATGATAACATATCGTCTTGATCATCGCTCGGGCAGATGAATCATATTTTCTGATACGTTTCAGAATAATTATACGAAAACCAAACAAGTGCCGTCACTGACGTCACTGACGACTCGTCTCGATGTCAATGCAAACAACTACAGCTATGATATCTTCGTGAGAAAACCTTTTTCATATATGTTGGCTGGGATTGTATTTAACATCTTTGTAATGGTGATTGGTGAACAGCTAAGACGGTTGAATATTCCTGCCGACGTGTATATTACAATTCACAACCAGAACTGGTATCACACGTGGCTTTGTGATGCAGATATCGGCTGAGACTCAAGATGTGGACCCTGTGACGAACAGGAACCTGATGATGACTTCGTCAGCCTCCTCTGGAATCTGTGGTAAATGTCAGCCGATGATCGCTGATGACGTAGGTTCTGTGTCAAACGCTATATAGTTTATGATCAGAATCACGCCTATCACTGGAAGCTGCGATCAATGAATACCCGAGTAACTTCATTGATCGACCTGAACACCCGTATTTGAATTTCGAATTTCTTCTGACTCCCCCAATCCTCCCCCACCCTACCCTTGCTTATGTGTTGGTTTGCTTGGTACCATCAGTGTCAAAATCTTTCAGGACTTCAGCGACATTGATCACAAATGATTTGTTTGATGCGACCTTCTAATCAGCGACTATACATTGTTATACATACACCTCATACTTCTCCATATTTCAGTTGCATTGTATTTGATTTACAAAGAATATGTGAACCACGATCCTAACGCAGTATATTTGGTGTGTAGCCCCAACGGCGCCGCCAGATGGCGGGGCAGATACGGTCGGATCCACCGGAAGTAGATGCTCATCGTGCAATAAGAAGAAGCAGTTCTCAGTTACAGTCAATTCATCTTTTATCGACAACCAAAACAACGGCGAATTAACTCTACAAGGCCTTATCATTGAGGAAATAGACGGTGTGTATGCTTCATTACTCGACTTAAGAGAAGTCAGTAACTGTTTCTAGTGTATGTTTTCGAGAGGTAGAAGGTATATGTAAACATTAGCAGCATACGTTAGTATGTGATGTCAACAACTATTCGACTCTGCTCGACTGTTCTATTGTCTGATTATTATGGCTTCATACGATGTAGATGTTCGCTGTATCAGGGTTATACAATGTGTTCCGCTTATTATGCAGATAAGGAGGACAGTGAGAATGAACATAGAGATTTCGCCAGTATAAGCGAACTTGACGAATCATATGGTCCGTGGAGAGAGTCATATCAAGGCGCTTATAGAATCAACTTTACTAAACAGGAATCACCAGGCGCTAGAGCTTCAAGGCGGCGGCGAAGTGTTGTCCAAGAGTTTCTAGTTGGCGCTGACGACGATTGCGAAGGAAAAACTTACTGTAATGGCCCGCTCAATTCCAACAGGCGATTCAGGTAAACCAGAGAAGCCACCGACTGCTCAGAAAAAGTATATGAAAAACACTTACAACCTCGGGTCCTGTCGATTCCTTTCTCTGGTAGCACGCAATAACTTTCGTTCTGTTAACGAGCCTCGTTCTCGTCCTGTGTAAGAGGCTTAGTTGTTCCTCGTTATGTTACCAGAATTCGAGCTGTAACGTGTACCCTGGGTGGCTGTTATGTGACCAAGTATGCTGTTCATGATGACTTCAGAACAGGTTCGAACCCACTTGAATCAGTGTCATGTCCAGGTAAGAAACTGTTGGCTTTTTCGCATGACGGCTATGGCGTGTGTTCTAGATGCAGTGAGTTTAGCGTGGATCACCGGGGTAGTGATTGGTGTGTTGGTCGTGGTCGTCGTCATTCTAATCGTTGCTGTGATCATTTTGCGAAGACGACAAGAGGGAAAGCCAGAAGAGTTAGTAAAAAAACGAACAACGCATTATTTCCATATCCACTACGCGAACTTGCTTTTTAGATTAAATTTGAACATCCTAAAATCAATTTGTTCATGTCCAGACCGTATATTGACCTAAATGAAACACCCAAGGGGCCCGTTCCGGCACCTGGTCCACAATTACCGTCAGTGCCTTGTTTGTATTAGCATATTCGTATTATCCTAGTTTGATGTTGGGATTCACCTAACTAGATGGACCAATCGAGATCAGTCATTACTTCAGAGTTAATACAAGACCCTCTGTAGGTCATATCTTGTAAAATAGTATTCAACCAGAGTGTTTAAAATAGTATGCCAGCTGTAAATAGCTGGCTTTGCCAAGAGGCTGTTTCTGTTGAACGTAGAAGTCGCTCATTCCTCTTCTTTACAACGACAACTTCCTCCGATATCACTAACAATTGCTAAAATCATTTTAGTAAATGATAAGCTTCTTAATTCATAACTGATCAACAACGTCTAATATTTAACGTCATCTTTACAGTCCACACCCTTTACCCCAAGACGAATTCCAAGCCTACGTTGCGGAAATGGAGAATGACAACCTGTACCAGGACCAGTACCAGGTACCTATTGTTGATAGAAGCTAAATCACAAGAATGTTCAACCTGGTATATGCCATGTATTGAAATAAATGCCTCTGAATTTAAGAGTAATGTCCTGTTTAGCAAGACAACTTGCAATCGCTCTGTCGCTTTTGTATGTGTGTTGTGTGTGTGTGTGTGTGTGTTTATGTGTGTGTGTTTATGCGTGTGTGTGTGCATCTGTGTCGTAGCTACTGAATGTTAGAAGTCCGTCTAATCAGCAGACAACAGCGAAGCTTGGCATTAACAGGAAGCGCAATAGATACATGAATATGTTACCATGTAAGTCACCAATTAATGCAGAATTTATATGGCTACGATAAATACTTATGCTTGAATGTTGCGATGTCCTGATACTCAATGTTGACGCTGCTGGCCTGGACACAGATAAATAGTAATCGCTACTGACCCAACGTTAGTTGCTACAACTCACTCCACCATGAGGCTGCTAGTATTTGTGAATTGCTCTCAGTGTGACATAGTAATGATCGTTGTTGTATTCTGGTATGTACTTGATATGATACCATTTGCAGTTGAACATGCCCGTGTTCGCCTACTTGCGCCTACCGGAAATCCTGCCTCAGACTACATCAACGCCAGCGTTATAGCTGTAAGTGTGGCGCTCGGTTTTAGATGGAAATGATTCTTGATTTTTGAAAGGAAGTGACGGGAGGCATGTTGTCATTGGCAACGCAACGGCTTTGATAACAACTGGGAAGAGTGAGTGGGTGAATGGCCACTCATGTTTACGTAGAGGTCAGGAGTAAGGGGGTAGACCAGGGCCAGAAAACAGGAAGGAAAAAAGAAATAGAGAAGGGAAATGGATGAGAGATATACTGAGATAAATAATAGTTTAGATAAGGGAAAGGGTGAGAGAGAGACAGAATGAGTGAGAGACAGAGTAAGAGAAATACAGAGTGGAGAGAGACAGAAATAGAGAATGAAAGTTAATGAGAGATATATTGAGATAGTGAGTGGGTGATGGGCCACTTATGCTTACGTATAGGTCAGGAGAAAGGGGGTGAGGCAGGGCCAGAAAACAGGAAGGGGAGAAAGAAATAGAAAAGTGAAGTGGATGAGAGATATATTGAAATAAATTAGAGTTGAGACGATGGTAAGGGAAAGAGAGAGAGAGAGAGAGAGAATGAGAGATAGACAGAGTGATAGAGAGACAGCGCAAGAGAAATACAGAGTGAGAGACAGACAGAATGGGAGTTATTGAGAATGAGAGACAGTGAACAAAGAGGCGGAGATAGTGTGTGATGGTGATGTTAGCCACGTGGGAGTATGGGTAGTTTGCCAGCTAGCCAATACGAGGGATATGATAATAAACTAATCTTGTCAATTGAAAGAGATTACGAATAGCGTCTTTTGATGGTATGGTTTGATGGTGATCTAACAGCGAATATATAGCCGCGCAGGGCCCTAACGCAAACACAATCCACGACTTCTGGCGGATGCTCTGGGAACAGAATATTGAAGCTATCGTCATGGTAACCAAATGCGTCGAGACTGGCAAGGTCAGGAGGGCCCTTTTGTCACTATTTCTATCTCTATCCCCTCGTGGTAAATCATACAGCGGCCGTTTTGAAAAATGACGTCCGCATACTTTGCTAGTGGTCCCTTTGTTGAACCGAACGTAATAAGAAAATTCAGTTGTGTTTACTTCCATAGAAAAAATGTGAGCAGTACTGGCCGAGCAGTGCCCAGGGCCAATTTTATGGCGAGGTCAAGGTGCGCGTGACTGACTCCTATTCTGTAGGTCAACACATCGTCCGCACACTAAACGTCCGCCGTGTACGTAAACAAACTTAATTACAACAGTACAGCTGGTTTATTCCAAGACAAATACATGTAGATCGAGTTCCAATTCATCGTCTTTTGCCTGTGACCCTTCAGGGAGGGGTTAGCAGGACAATCTCCCAATTCCATTACACGACCTGGACCGATTTCGGTTGTCCAAGCAACGCAGCGGACCTTGTCAATTTCGCGTGGTACATCCGCGATAAATTCCCTTCGGCAAGTGACAGACCCCCCATTGTCGTCCACAGCAGGTAATGAATGACGTCAAATGTTCCTATGATTACTTTCTTGTTTGATTCGGTTTGTGAAACCCACATAATTGCTATGAATACGTGTGTGGGGTACAGCGCTGGCGTGGGTCGGACAGGAACATTCATCGTGGTAGACCGCTTGTTGCAAGACATCACTGATGGCGCCGACATTGATATCTTCGGAGTTGTCATGGAGCTTCGCAAGAATCGTCCCAAGATGGTCCAATCGCTTGTAAGCTTTCGGAAATAGCTCTCTTCATTCAGTTCTAGTATGTTTCATCTTATTTCTGCGCATTTGGTTTGTAACGAATCCTGTCTGAAGTATCGGCAATATGATTACTGATGTGCGTGTTCAAAGGCTCAGTACCGATTCCTTCATCAATGTATTGGTGACGTCATTGGTGGAGCTATAACAATCGGCTTTGAAGAGCCACTCTATGGAAATGGTGAGAGGGGATTATACATGTAGGGAATCGAGTGAGATGTTCCTTTCATTAAAACCACTTACAAAAAGGGCGATAGTTGCACAATATAATGTTGCCATAATCAATCAATTGTATTTTTTGTGATCGAATTGTGCGGGCAGTGAATGAAGGATCAGACGACATGTCAGCCATATAAGCCGGTTGGGTTTAATGTGACCTTCCACCCTCGTACAGTCTGGTCTTCCAGAATGTGGAAGCTTCCTCGTGGACCGTTTGGTACGTACATAGAAAAAACATCAAAGAGTGTGACCATGAAATGTCAACTTGTTGTTCTAAATCCTGAGGCAGTCTATATTGGAGTGTGTGGAATATATCTATATATGTTACCTTGTTATTAATTTTGTTATCATAATGTTGTACACTTAACATCCTAGTGCAACTCCGCGATTGAGACCGAGAACTATAAACGTTATGGCGAATGACCTCAATCAACGTTATGATTGCCACATATCAGTGAGTATTTAAGTGTTGCACAGTTGGAAACTTCATATACCGATGTATAACGCACACTACCCACCTGTATTCAGTATCAATACCAATATGTTATTGTGTATATTTTACCGTGGGCCTTCCACCTTCCTACTCTCTGAATATTTTGATGGATCAGATTATGAACTAAAGTGTTATGGCTAGAGATTTACCTGCGTGTGATATGTGTCCGAGATTTTGGCAGATTTTGGAGTATGAATTCTTTATTTTAAACCTTTGCCGTTTTGTGTATTTAAAGCAAACCACTGTGTTCTTTGATATAAATATATTATGATTTTGTGATCATTTAACTTTTATTCAAGTGATTTTAATTTCTATAACACAAAATATTGAAGGCTTAATAACAAATATTGAACTTGAAAGAATATTCCGTAGGATTTTTCGTCTTATCATTTAGATGAAACATCAATGGTGAAGTTCATTGATGAGATGTTCGTGTCATTCGGGGTTGATATTGCATATCTGCAGTGATCACGGATCATGTGACATGTCAGTACACTTACCTAAATAGACCGCACTGTTGATACAATGAACATGTTGATCGTGTTTAAGAGTCCTAGCAAAGAGTACACAGGTTTAGTTATATGGAGACGTTAGAAATTGTCGACAAGTGGTAAATTTATACTCGATCCTGTGACAAATACAACTAAATATATTCGAACTATGAGCGACAATGACTGGTGTATAGTGAAGCATTACGGGATAAGGCCTGCGTTTCGCTAGCGATACAGTCAGGAACAAGTTGTTGACTGTAACTGTAACTAATTTACGAGCTTTCGTTCCTAAATAACTCTTCTACCATCGGGCAAGTGCAATCACTGGTGAATAATGAATCATTCAATACGGAAGCAGCGCTTCAACTCACCATGGTGTTCAATAATAGCCATAAGCTGTGTGGTAGCGGCTCGGCGCGGGATCTAGATAGCGTAATATTTGTTATAGCCGTTAGAAGCGTGGGTCGGGAATTAGCCATTTTAATGGCGGGTGCAACAGTGACCGAGATGCTAACAACATCGAGTCACATGGTGTTGTTAACTACTCCAATACGTTTGAATGAAAACATGCTCCATGTCACAGATGTCCGTTGGCGAAAATGATCTCACGTATGAGTACGCTTATTCCCGAGTATTATAACCAAACTCTGGCTGCAAAGATTGAATCGGAAATACTAAGTACTCATCTCTGTGACGAAGAAGATAAAATTGAGATTTATTCCTAGAATCTGTAACAGAAGTATCATAAGTTGCCATGGATGAAACAATTCACTTTGTTACGGGCACGAATTTTGTAAAGCGGTATCAAAACGATTGATCGCGCAATCCATAGAAATAACGTCAAAACTTAATTATATTGGCTCTGGTTAGGAACGAAAAGGGAATAATTTGCCAATGATCCTAAATAAATAAACGTATTATTTCACTTACCGTAAACATGAGCGTCTTTGAGATGACCGCCATACCTCCTACAGTGAATCCATGAGGATCTCCTGTTCCCTTCAATCGCAGCATAAATAGATGAATCTGTTTCAGGATAACATAGCTAGAGTCATTTCCTTTAAGGATATCTAACGACCAATATGGAAGCTGATGATTGCCCATAATCCACCATAGTATGATTCGAGCTTGTTTTAAACCAACGCCGATAGAAGGAGGGTGGGGTAGAATCGAGGGTGGGATAGAACAAGGGTGGGGTAGAGGGAGGATGGGGTGGAGGTAGGGTGTGGTAGGAGGGTGGGGTGGGGGTAGGGTGGGGTAGAAGGAAGGTGGGGTAGAATGAGGGTGGGGTGGGGGGGTAGGTTGGGGTAGGAGGGTGGGGTAGAAGGAGGGTAGGGTAGAAGGAGGGTGGGGTAGAAGGAGGGTGGGGTGGAGGTAGGGTGGGGTAGAAGGAAGGTGTGATAGAAGGAGGGTGGGGAGGAGGTAGGTAGGGGATAAGAGGGTGGGGTCGGGTAGAAAGAGGGTAGGGTAGAAGGAGCGTGGGGAGGGGTAGGGGATAAGGGTGGGGTAAAAGAGGGTGGGGGGTAGAAAGAGGGGGTCGGGTAGGGTGAAGGAGGGTAGGGAAGAAATAAGTGTGGGGTAAAAAGAGGGGGAGGTGGTAGGGTAGTAGAAAGGGGGTAGGGTAGAAGGAGGGTGGGGGTGGGGTAGAAAGGACGGTGGGGTGGAGGTAAGGTGAGGTAAAAGAGGGGTGCGGGAGAAACAGGGTGGGGTAGGAGGATGGGGTAAAGAGGAGGGTTCGGTAGAAGAAGGGTGGGATAGAAAGGAGGGTAGGGTAGAAGGAAGGTGGGGTAGAAAGAGGGCGGGGAAGAAATAATGTGGGGTAGAAAGGATTGTTCGGTAGAAGGAGGGTGGGATGGAGTTAGGTGCGATGGAGGTAAGGTGGTGAAGAGGTAGGGTGGGGTGGAGATTGGGTGGGGTGCAGGTTTGGTGGGGTGCAGGTTGGGTGGGGTGGAGGTTTGGGGGGTTGGAGGTAGAGTTGGATGGATGGCGTGGAGGTAGGGTGGGGTGGAGGTGGGTTAGGGTGGAGGAAGGTTGGGGTAGAGGTAGTGTGGGGTTGAGATAGGTTGAGGTAGGTGTGGGGTTGAGGTAGGTTGAGGTAGGGTGGGATGGAGGTAGGTTGGGATGGAGGTAGGGTGGGGTGGAGGTAGGGTGGGGTGTAGGTAGGTTGGGGTTGAGGTAGGTTGGGGTGGAGTTAGGTTGGGATGGAAGTTGGTTCGGATGGAGGTAGGGTGGACCGGAGGTAGGTTTGGGTTGAGATAGGTTGGCGTGGATTTAGGGATGGAGGTAAGTTGGGGTTGAAGACCACGTGGGCAATAAGAGACACAGAGCTGGACAAGCGATAAACAGAATGACAAAGCGTTCTCATAACCCAAATAACGAGGTCCCAGTTAGCTCTCTGTTTTGTGTCGGTGGGTCTGGGCACTGTTGTAATCCGGAATGTGACTCTAGTCCAATTACCTGAAATGCAAGGTCGTCCGTTTTCTCCTCATACACACCCTGTAGTCTGAACAACACACGTACGGGACTCTGCAGCTGCGACAATCAAACCAAATGACAAGCGTCATGTAGATAGCACTCATAAAATGCGATGGTTTTCAAGGCATTTTAAGGAAGAGATATCACATGATGAATTGTGCTAACGGTTAGATACCTGATCGTTGAGACCGTAAGCGACCACAAGGACGGAGCCAGTATTAAACACAGTGAATACAATCCAATACAAATTCAACCATGCCTGGGTAACAGAGATGCCTCGGGTCACTATTGATATGAATGAGTTGGTTGCGAGTGCCGCGTCAGGGACGCTGGCTACTGCTAGGCCGAGGATGAGCAGGCGGAAGTCTTTGTCCAATTGCATCACCAGATCACAAATCCGGAGATGATAATAGCGCCATGTGAGGATATCCGGAATCGACACCTTCCACTCGTAACCATTTTTCACTTGATCATCGTCCCATGGCCAATGACCCTGATTTAGGTCCACGTCGGATAGGTTATACTTCTGATATTTATGCACGGTATCTTGAAGGAAGCCGACGAGAAGAATAATGAAACAAAAAAGACAAATCCATGAGGCTGTGACTGCTACGCGAATCATGAGAGAGGAAGGGGCTAATTATGGTGCCATTGAGTCTTAAATAGTTGGTAATTGGTCCCTCTTTTCTCGCGTTTCTCGCCCTTTGGCTTTGTCTCCGTTTGCCTTCCTCGTGTGCTCCTGTACTGTCTCTCCTCCCAAAGGGTTTACAACTTCCAAGGTTGTTTATATCCACACGCTGTCTCTTGTGGACACTCTCCGCTGAGTCTGGACTCGCTTCACTCAGCAGTTTCTTCTTCTTTGTCCCTCCCACTCACTTTCTTTTCTAAACCTTTTCTCTGGTACACAGCTTTTATAGTTCTTATGATCTTGCTGTTCTTATTTGCCTCTTTCCTACTCCAGACACTCAGCCCTTCCAGGCCAACTCTCATTTATCCTCCCCTCTTTTGTAAATTGGGACCGGGAGTAGAATAGGCCAACTGTATCCTCATGCATGTCGTTAGAGGCGATACATAGGGGGCAAACTGTTGGCCGTGGGTTGCGACTGGTGTCTGTGAGTAATGGGATCCTGATGGTTGAGTAGAGCGGTCCTTGTAAAGGCCTTATTTGCATTATGCCATTTAGGCCTGGATTTCATCTGGACAACAGGTTGAAGTGGCCTGGGCCAGTCAATCAGCTTGTGGTGACTTGCTCTAGAATATTCGTTTGTATTTTTATCCTTTCCACCACCATCCATGTGGTTTTCTCTCTCTTTTTTCCATTTAACCTAGAAGTTGGCTGCTCAATCAGGTCAACCTTATCTCTTTATATTAATGCCACCTTTTGAGGCGCCATATAACACATTAGTGTTGGTGTGCCGTTAAACCCTATATTCACTCACTCACTCAATACAGATATTTACCACTTATGGCGATTTTGGATCTAAAAATCGTTTGATCACCAGGTAATTAAAAAAAGATATGTATTCGCCACTGAGTGAATATTAGGGGCCCTTAATGTTTCAATGGAAGGCAAACGTTGATCTTGAAATGCCTCATCATCGAGCGGCATACCTCGTTGTAAACTATAGATCCAGCAACCAGCATTGACTGATAGGCCGCTATCTTCTATGTATAGATAAGGCTCATATGCGGATTGTTCATTCAGAGATCGCGATTTCGTTGCCCCGGATGGAGGGCTGATGATCAATCAACTTCCGGGTACACTACGGTAACGTTTGAACACGAATAAAGTACCCTTGTGGGTGGCAAATGTTGCGGATGGTTTATGTAGGTAGAAAGCATATTCTAAATGGATATGGGGCGCGACAAGCTCGTAAAAGGGACTTGAGACGAGATTTTGTAGTGAGCTTGTGGCAAAATCGTTGTCCCCCTTGGTTTTATATATGCATAGAAGATAGCAGCCTAGAGGCCAATGCTAATCGGCCATCCTGTGGATCCAGCATTAACATAGAATGCCAGTTGAGGCGGGGTCATGGCCTGTTGGTCCCTGGGCAATAATTGCATCATTAACACAGTGATTACTGACTCCTTCCATAACTCCTGGTGTAATTTGACATATTTTCAATGGCCAAGGGGCTCGACAACCACGTCAAAGGGACTTAAGATGGTTGAGGCGAGATTATATTGTGAGCTGATGGCGAAATCGTTGTCCCCATTGGGTTTCTGTATGCAAAGAAGATAGCAGCGGCCGGGCTAATGCATACCCTTGTGTACATGTGCCTGTAAGCACAGGCACCCAAGTCAAATCCTACAACAAGCGCGTACGGCAGTGTTAGGTTTCGCCTGACATGTGATATTGTTTCCCCTTATCACCCATGTGACCATGCGCAATGGCACCTACACGCGATGGCACCTACACCCACGATCGCCGAGTATATTGAGCTACCCGATCTTCTTACAATCCCCTCACACATCAGCTTCTCCGCAGGCTAGGATTTGTGATGTTAGCGTGGCACGGTATGTAGCGTAGCGTCAAACAAACCTGCCTCGGAGAGTGTTGAGCTACCGTAACAGAAATTACACAAGGGTAGTGTTTAGGTCGCTTGGGGGCTGATTCCGTTTTCATCTGGCGTCTCATTTT